>PVHY01003119.1:0-113257 GCA_004024945.1 Uropsilus gracilis | reverse complement strand
TTTAAAAAGACTGCAAACAGTGGGAGAGACATTCTTTGTCTTTCCAGATCAAACAAGCAAGTAAATTCAGTTAATGCTACATAGATTCTGCTGAGATCAGTGTATCAACACAATTTTGAGAATTAATAAACACTTTTCAAACTACAAGTTTGAGGCTGGCTTGTTACATAGGAAGACATACAAAAAATATATAATATGTAAAATTTGGACTTAGTGTCCCACAAGTAGTATTCAACATCAATCTTTATAAACTAATAATTTACAATAAAATATTAATCATCTTTTTGGATAAGAATTGAGTTTGCACATAATTAACACAGGAAAAAAGATAACTGCTTCTTTCTAGGTGACACATGCAAAAGAAGTTTATAAGATACTCTATTTATAAGAGACATAGCATTATAGCATTTTCCCTGTAGTTTGCTATTTATTTAAATCTAAAATGAAACAATGCTACAGTTATATGTGTGATATATTTATATAACTTTTGTAATTAGTAATTTTGTTGCTTACATATTTATATTGCATCATTTCATTCCTCAGGGCTCTACCCCTATCCCACCATCACAAACCCTGATCTTGACCTTCCCCTCTCCTCCCCTCCTTAATCTCTTCCTCCTTCTCTTCCTCCCTAGTTGTTTGTCCCAGTTCTGTTGTCAGCTTATTTTTACTTTTTTTCTTGGTCTTTTGTTTGTTGTTCCTATATCCTAATTATAGATGAGACCATATGGTTTCTGTCTTTTTCTTTCTGACTTATTTCTGCTAATATGACTCCCTTTAATGCACCCATGTTATAATATGCTTCATATTTGTTCTTTTTTATTGCAGGATATTATTCCATTGTGTAAATATACCGCATCTTTTTCAACCATTTATCAATTTTAGGACATTTCGGTTGTTTCCATGTCCTGGCTTTTGTAAATAGTGCTGTGATAAATATCCTAATACAGGTGTCTTTTTTAATTAGTGCTTTGGTGTCCTTTGGGTAGATTCCCAGAAGTGAGATTGTTAGATCAAATGGAATGGCAGTTCCACTTTAAATAGTTTGAGGGTCCTCCACACCACTTTCCATAGTGGCTAAACCAATTTGCATTCCCACCAGCAGTGTAAAAGTGTTTGTTTGTTTCTTTCTTCCTATAGTATTATAGATTTGAGGAGAGATTCAGGAATCAATAATATTAATAACAGTCATCATTATAATCAACAGCTACTGTACCCTTACTATGTAACATACATTAAATACTGGACAAAAGTTTTCTCATTAATGTAAAATGCCATTGCTTCAGAATTATTTTACATAATTTAATACAAAAAATCTGAAACAACCTACATGTAAACTAAAATATCCATTTCAATAGTCAAATATAGACATAAATCTTGTCTATATAACAATGCATGCAGGTAGTTCATTTCCTTAAATGCACTCCGTTCTATTTGTAGATATTAGGAATTCTCACACTATTGCCAACAACACCCCAAAAATGATATATTTTTTAGAATAGGTGTACACAATTCTGACTCAAAAAATGGAAAAATTGGCTTGGAAAATGTTAAGCAAATATCTACTGGGGAAATCACAGCTAGCTTTTTTATATAAAAATATCAATCAACTATCTGAACAGAATTTAACATTGCTTGAAACGATTTGAACCTGAAATCCTCTCATACCATCAATTAACATCACGTACAGATAAAACACAGTTTGGAAAATGCTGTGATAGACAAAGAAATCAGGTAGTTAGTTGATTTATTTTTAATTTAAGGGCAACGTTTTAATTACTATTGAATTTTATTGAGGTTGTAAAAATAAGAAAAACCAATGCCTTCAATCTTATAAGTTTATAGAAGAAAAAGATATACATACAAAAAAATTATCAGTAGCAAAATATGGATAAATATTGTTCATTAAAATAGAATTTAATAACATTGCAAAGATTCTGGAAATAAATTTTCACCATTTTCTAAGCCTGACTGTATTAGAATTATAGAGCAGATAAAGTGAAGTCTTTGATTATTTTTAATATAAATGACTGGTGCCCAGTCCAAACTCCAGAGGGTAGACTCCTCCAGAATCTCTCTCTCTCTCTCTCTCTCTCTCTCTCTCTCTCTCTCTCTCTCTCTCTCTCTCTCTCTATCTATCTATCTATCTATCTATCTATCTATCTATCTGTGTCTGTATCTCTCTTTCTCTTTCCCTCTCTCCATGCACACACACATAACTTGTATTTGGTGTACAACACCATATATGATTTAGAGGTACCAATTCACAGCTTTCAGTTGTATGATACACTCTCACACCCATAATAAGTCACCCATAATCCTCCACCATAAACCACTGGATTCCTTCTGCATTTTGCATCCCCTCTCTATTACCCTTCAACAGACTGACTTTAAACTGAAACCTGATTCTAAATTGAAAGTGTCATTATGTAGACACAAAACCACTTAAAATTAATTTATTTCATTTCACATTATGCTTTTATGTTATGTTTTATTATTTTAAAACTTAAACCTGTGTAGATATAAGTATTTTAAAATCTCTTTCTGACATGGCAGCCCAGGAGAGAAGAGACCAAGTACCACACAGGAATCGGTGTTTTCAGAAAGATTCACAGGTGTGTATTTTATTTTCCGTGTAGCCTATCCCATGTTGACCTGTAATCTTTCATAGGAGATACTCTGTGGTGAGAATTTAGACAAGACATGTATACCTCTTTCTGCCTGTTAGTGGAATCTCTGTGTAGCTTAGATTTTCTGAAAATGATTCTCCTTGTCAAAGAGAATAGAGTGAAATGCTTCCTTATAAGTGTGAAAAAGACCATATATTAAATGGAATGATCAGAGAATGCAGATAAATACAGAAATCATTTTTGCAAGATAAGTAAAGCAAATATTGCTTCACAAAGCAATTTGTAATAATCTTTCAGATTCACCTTAAAAAGACAGTTAAGGAATTGAATTTTAAATGGTGGCTTTAGTGAATAATAAAAGTAAACACTGATATTGGTCTGCCCTAAAAAAGGGGGAGGATTGCTGTAATCCTAATGTAATAATGAGGTGGGGAGATAGATGTTTAAAAAATCAGAACTGCCATAACAGTTCTCTAAGAATATTTTTAATTGAAGAGGAAATGAACTTTAATATCAAAATTCAATGTATTTTGAACTTTTATATCAATGTTCAATGTATACAGTTATTTTAAGTACATGTTTGTATATGAGAACTTATAAGCATATAAATTTTTTACTGTATTATTAGCTAATTATCCCCAATTGTCTTTTTAATGAAATTACAAAACCCTTAATTAACCTTTATGTGTATTTTTATAACATGTGAACACCTTTTCTGAAAATTTCAATCAAGGTTTTGGTGTCCAGAATGTTGTGCTTTTCTTGATAGTTTTCCAAATAGTTATTTTTACCTGAGTGTACTTGACATAGCGATGTTTCTCATCTGGGCAACTGAGTTAGAGTATTATTCAAAATACTCTTGATAACTAAAATCAAAAACAATAACTATGACTTTTGTTGGGAAACAATGTAATCTCACATTTCAGAATATTCAGGTTCATTGAACTGTATATTTTCTGCAGTTCAAAAATCCAAAATAATATCTGGGTGTGTTTTGTTATAAGACTATACATAAAACACAAAACAAATATAAAACATCTTCACAGGCACATCTATAAACTGTAGTCTTGTAATAAGCAAAAGAACTTTAATTGAGCACACTTATTTAAAACAGTTTATTTATTAAAAACACCTGTTGCAATTTCTATATTTTGTAGTGTTCACATAAAAAATCTTACAAAGGGTTAGGTTCAAGAACATTATGTAATCTATGTAAAGACCACATTCAGTGAATTTGTATTTATAACTTGGTTTTGTGACTTTATATAGAAAACATTTGAAACAAAATCAAGTGCCACCATCCAAGCTAAATACTTTGTCAGGCATATCCCAATCCAGTTCCCACTGACTATGGTGATATCAGTGTACACCAATAAACAATTCAAATTACTTCCTTATATAATGTTTGAGTACACTGAGATGAATCAAGTAGACATATTTTGTACAAATAAAGTAAGAAATATTTCCACAACTAACAAAATGTAGATTTCTATTCCTTGACATGGGTTTATATTTTGACTGGCTTTGTCTAACAGCACAATTGCACCATACACAATATTTTAATTTATTTAGATCTAGTATTTTTCTCAGTAATGTTTTATAGATTTAGTAAATTTCTAGCACATCATCACATTCATTTCTAAGTATCTCAGTTTTTATTGCTCTTTAGAATTGTATTGCTGTTTTAATTTCTATTTCAATGAACATGTATAGAATTTCCATTTGCTTTTGTATGCTTAGTCTTTTCCTGTAACCTTGCTAAAGTCATTTACAATTTTTAGTGCTTTTTATAGTTAACATGATTTCTTTGTATACTGAAAATAAAGATAATTCTACTTTTTATTTTCTAAATTGTAGATCTTTTTACCTTAAACATCTTCATCTTTCATATTTGCACTATTACACTCTTTTAGTGACTTCAAACAACTGGTTTTTGAACACACATTTATAGTCTTACATATTTTTTAAAGAGATGTGATCATGTTTTAAGTTCATTGTGCTCAACAAAAATATTACTGTTGTCTTTGTAAAAATAAAGAAACTAGATTTCAGAAACTTTGGTATACTTAGTATTAATTCACTTTTCATTTTATAAAAAGATATTTACCATGCAAAACTATTCAAGATTGCTCTACTACGCCACAAACTTAGTTATTTCCAGTGATCTGCAAGGTATCTTTTCCTCCTCTATTACATGAGGAAGTATCCTTTATCTCTACAACATTTGTTTGCTCACAGGATACTTCCATCTTGGTCTCTTTTCTTCTCCCTCTCTTTCCCAGGCATGCCAGAGCATCTGCTGTTCACACTCAGTGAATCAGGCACTGGGAATAAGTAAAATGAATGCTTAGTACCCTCAAGCTGCTCAACAGCTAGCTGTGGGAGAGTTTGTCATCAGACTGAGGTATAAAGTAGTTTGCATAAAGTGCAATAGAGAGGAAGATGTGCATAACTGTGATCCAGTGACAGCAATCTACCACACAAAAGGATGAATGTGATCAAAAAGAAGGAGAAATTTCATGTTTTGATGTATTACAAGAAAGAGTAAAATGCCGGTTAGAAAATGTTTAGAAAGTGTGTTAGTCATTATTCAGACAGGAACAAACTAATAACTGCAGGCATTTTAAAATGAAATAATTTAATAAGAATAATTAGTTTTCTGATTAGTTGAATTGTAAAACTAAATAGAATACAGTGTAGTAAGCATGAATTTCACAATGGCAAATATTCTTGAATATTGTAAAGCTGGTAGGGTTTTGGAAAGAGAGAAGAATTATAAAACCAGAACTACTTAAGTAGGAGCTGAAACCATGGTTGAGATTTATTATTGTTGGTCAGAATCATCTGTGCAATTCTAGGAATACTGGTAAAAAATTCCTAGAATTGTTTTTAAAAAAAGTCTACTCTCTTTGCTCCTGTCTTGAGCTTTTACTACTGAATGAGCAAGCAGGAAACAAGAAGGCAAAAGTTGCTAAGAAATTAAGTCTCTGTAATACAGAACAGAAGTAAAAACATATAAAAGAAAAGAATATAGGCAAGTGATGGTCTCAGGGGCAAAACGAAGGCCATGAAGAGACTAGAAGGGGTCTTGGAAGATAATGACCTCCTTGCTCCCCTGCTGCCTATTCCTCTGTCTGCACTTCCTGGCTGCTGAGGATACAGGTAGTCAAAAGCAAGTTAAAAATAAGACCAGAGGGAGAGGATTATATTAACAATACCATTAGTATATTAATAGATATCTAAATACCAACATTCCTGAAAACAAATATGACCAACTTTCAAATAGAACTTCGGTAAGCTAGGGAGGGGTTGAACAAAAGATTGAAAGATTATATGAAAAGTATAAAGTCTTGAGAATAGATAAAGACATTTGATATTTTTCCTGATTCTTTTTGCTATTATTATTTTATTTTTGACATAATATTGGTTTAAAATTTTGAATATAATTTAGAGATATAGTATAGTCCCTTCTAAGTCCCTTACCCCACACCCAACAGCAAGGCTCCCATATTCTTCCACCACAGTCCGCTGAACCCCCTCCTTCTCTGCTCTCACATCAGCCTTCTCTCCTCTATGTTCTATGTTCAAATATACAATCCAAATTCCAGGGTTATTCCTACTTTGGTTTTATCTGACCCTTTATTTTTTTTTCTCTATATTCCACGTATAACTGACACCACCACCAGTTGTTTGTCATTCGTCTATCTTATTTTGCTGAGCACATCTTTTAAATTTTGAAGTGCTGGTACAGCAAATAAGTACTATAGAACTACTGGGATTATAGGACTATGGTTTGATCTAGGAATAACACAGATGTACATGTGGAATATCAGAGAGAATAAGTTAACAGAACATTGTACACAAGATTGTGATAAAAGGCAAAAATGGCATTTTAATTTAGTGGTAAAAGGATGGATTGTTTAGTAAATGGAACAGATACAGCTGGTTATCCATCTGGAAGAATATAAAGCTGGGTTTCCTTTTTATATCACATTAAAATGAATGCTTGATGAATTAAATATTTAAATGTAAAAATGCAAGAAAATCTGTATTCATGTATATTCTCAGAACAATGTAGGTATGAATCTACTTGAATTTATAAGAAAGACAAAATTATCTGTGGTGACTAATATTATAAACTAAGTCAAAATACAAAGAAAAGAAAAGATACAAATTCTTGTGGAAATATTTGCAAAGAAAAGGAATATATAATAGTCCATTAATTGATAGTATGCAAAGAATTTTTACAAATTTATAAGAAGAGAACAAAAATTGGAGAAAGGATTATAAAAGACAATTTAAATAGGAGCAAATTCAAATGGTCAGCAGATATGTGAGAATATACTCAAGTAGTAATTATGAGTGAAATGCAAATTAAAGTAATAATGAATATCTCATTCTATTATGAAGCTAGCAATTTTTCTTTTCAAAAAGAGTGATTATATTTACCAAAAGCAGATAGGTGGAATAGGGCACGCTTGCATGCTACAGAAGTGTTATCTGTTTTAAGAAACAGTTTGTACAAATCTAACAATTAAAAGCAGAATCCTTTTAACCCAGAAAACTCAACACTGAAAATCTTCCCATTAGAAATAAAAACTATAAAGCACAAAAAGGAATTCTCCATTAACAAAGAAGGTTTAAATAAAATACTGTATGTCTATAACATGAGCTATTAATAAATCATCAAATAAAATGAGTTGGTGTCATACTTATCTACTTGAAAGGATTTTTACAAGATTAAGAAAAAAGTGTGCATAAGATGTCAATTTATTGTAAGAAACTAAATCCTATGGATATATATCTGTATAAGGTTACGTATAAAAACATGGAAGGATATGCCAATTTAATTTTTTTAACCTTTCAATTTGATTTACTGATAAAGGTATCACTTACTGGAAACAAGGAGGGGAGTAGAATGAGGAAGCAAGATACATACATGAGGAGACCTATATAGGTCTCCATATCAACATATGATAAGATCATGCTCATACAGATACACAAAATTGAATACGTACATGCACATATATATGTGTGTATATATGTATACATAAGTATATGTGTATGTGAGTATATACACACACACATATATATACACAATATGTTTTCTCATAAGCAGAAATCGACAATAAGCACAAGGAAGTCCTCCTTCCCTGCTCAGAGTGGTGAGTTTCAGCTGCTTTGCACACTTGAGTTTCTGGTGGCACTGGCTCTTTATGACACACATGGAAAGATTTTAGCCATAGGGTGTACTTCTGCAGTTCACATGACATAAGGAGCTCCAGGATTAATTAGTATGTATGACTATATTTATCTTTATCATTTATTTTAGTTTGCGGTTTTCCTAAGTGATTACGTTAAAGCTTAGTCAATTACTTTTCTCATTCCCCTGGGTTTCGCTGGTGTAAAAATCATTTGCATCTGTTTCAGAAACCCCAAAATGTAGAAATCATGTAGGCTGCGTGGGTCTTAATTTTTTTCATCAGTGAATTGAGGAAAATAATACTTTCTTTGTTCCCATCTCAAAGGGATATGGTGAAAATAAGATAATTAACTGGCACATCGGATCCTAGTAAACATGGACCATGTAAACACAGCATTTCAGGTAGCTTCCACTTACATAAGAGCTGCTTGGAGAAACACTTTGTGTACAAGACCTACTATAATTAAGTACAAAGTAAAACACTGGAAAATTAAAATAAAGCAA
Source organism: Uropsilus gracilis (assembly GCA_004024945.1). Taxonomy (NCBI): domain Eukaryota; kingdom Metazoa; phylum Chordata; class Mammalia; order Eulipotyphla; family Talpidae; genus Uropsilus; species Uropsilus gracilis. The sequence continues at coordinate 104,920 of PVHY01003119.1, read as the reverse complement.
AGCAAATTTACTTATTTATAAACTAGCAATCAACTATATTGCAACAAGTATTTTGGAACTAGGAAAATCAACTTAAATCCCAAAAGTGATTTTCATAGTTCAGCAAAATGAAAGAAAATTAGCAAAACCAACTTATCTTCATCTTCACAGCCTTGTGTTGTAGTTCCAGGTCTCTCTCTTTCTCTTTGGAAGTTGATGTCAGCGTTTACCTGCCATCTCTCCTGGATGCAGCTTTTGAGTGAGTGCTTGCATCAAACTAATTGTCTTTAAAACTCCAATCTTTCTGTAACACTAAACAAGTCACTCAAGACTTTGACTAAAAACCCAGGCCTAGAATTTCTTTACCTTCCAGAAAAAATCCTCAAGTTTTTATAAGGTGTCAGGCATCTTTCATGACTATATTCCTCAGCCTTTTCCAAGTCTCATTTTCCTGTTCTGTCAACCACTCCCCAGGTCACTGTTGATGCCCAGATGTAGAAAATGATTATAAACACCTTATGAGTATGTTAGAGTATCTGTTTATTGTGTATACTAGATGAAATTGTTTCAACTTTCAGGCCCTGAAATTTGTAGCTAGTACAATTTACAATAATATTGATCTAATCAATATTTTCTGAGTTAATAAATTTTTATAACATTTTCAACAGCACACAATAAATAATAACAACTTAACAGTAAAAATCACCTCTGCTTTCCTCCTGACTAGGGAGTTAGGTGATGATTGCTGTTTCTTTCCATACTAAAATTGTAATGTCTTTTTCTTATATGCCCACTATTTATGAAGTCTGTGTCTTGTTCAAGTTACTTAAGTGACTCACCCAAATTCACACAACTTGCAAGAGTCAGAGTCTTTATTCACATCCAGGCCTTCCAGTTGTCAAACTCAATAGATTCATTCATGGTGACATCATCTCCTCAATTCATTATTTTCTGACATCCCCTACCCTCAAGTACTTCCCTCTATCTCCTGTCCGATTCTGACAGTGAAATGGGTGTACAATTAACAGTGCTCTGGGAAAAATCATTTCTTTCATGGGAACTCCACTGTTTTCAACACATTTAAATCCCCAATCCAAATATATGGCACTCAGGATAACAGTCACCTCTACCAATTGAACTCCAAGTACAAAGTTCTTCAATAAATGCAGATTGGAAGGTTCAGGGAGTTATGGCATGGCATGACCCCCTGAACCTCCTGCTGCACTCTTAATCATAATTGGAGCTTGTCTGAAATCCCTTTATTCATCTGTACTAACATATAGGATTTTAATCACAAATTTGCAGCTCCATCTCATTATGAAAGCGAAAAAATCCCTTGCAATGTTGTTAATTGACCTTAATCTAATGTGATGTGTAATACACTCAGCTGGATCCTCAGGCACTCTAGAAATAGAACAGTAAAACACCTTTTAAATCTAAATTATATTTGAAATAGCAGATTAGATTATTCCCAGCGTCCTCAAACAAACCGTAGCTTGCTGAAATTTATCTTGGGCTTTCCAAACAAGGCAGAGACTCAAACCTGACATGCTGAATGCTTTATGAGTTCATCTACCTTGAAAGTCACACCACTGTCTTCCTAATGGATCAAATGTCTGTGCCTCATGCAGAGGGTGCGTACTATGCATAAGGACACCAAACCTACATCTGTGCCGGTTCTGTGGTCAGATGTAGAAGGATCAGGTCATATGTTTTAGTCAGGCAGACTGGGGCTCACTGCCAATATGGCATTACTAGCTCTGTGACCTTGGGTAATTTACTTAGCATTGCTGAGGCGTGGAGTCCTCATTTATAAAGTGCTGATCTTTCCATGTGCCTTGCGGCCTTGTTGTGATGCTTAAGAATAATGTGTAGAAATGCCCAGACTAATAGCAAGTGCTTAATAAAATGTATGCAATATGATTGTTGCTATTGTTATTACAAAAGGGGACTGAGGCTAGAAAAGCTTACTCACAGCCTTTCAGGATGAAAGGTTAATGACATGACCATGCAAATAAATTTTCCCATTTTTGTTTTTAATTAACTTTGTTTTCAGATAATACAGATAAACATACAGGTGTGAGAACTGATAAAGACATCTTCTTTAGTTTTACCCAATAGTGATATCTTTCAAAACTGTTTTGTACTATACACAACAGGATATTCTTATGGATGAAATCCAGATAAAGAACAATCCTACTATCACAGGATCTCTGCTTTGCTCTTCATCAGCACACCTACATCCTCATTCACCACGGTGTCTTTATCCCCAGGGAATTATTCATCATTTCTTGGTTCATTTAACTTTGTCACTCAAAAATTTTATAAAAATGGAGTCACATAGATTTTGGATTTTACTTTTCAGTCATCATAATTCCCTGTCAACTCATCCACATTGCTGCAATTATCATAGTTCATTCATTTTTATTGCTGAGTGGTATTCTACAAGATGGGTATACTGTAGTTTAATTTATTTGTGAAAAATAGCTTTTTTTCAGTTTTTGACTATTTTAAGTTAAACTGCTATGAATATTTTTCTGTTAGATTTTCATGTGAAAATAGTTTATTTCTCTCAGACTAACAGCATAATTTCTAAGGCACAAGGCCAAACTCTTCCAGTACTGTGCCTTCTCATTTACCTCTACAATGCTTATATCTTCTCTAACATTGCATACCCATCAGAACGGCTAGTGGTCATAGAGATTTTAATGTGCATTTTTCCTAAAAAATAGAGATTGAGCGCTTTTTTGTTTGTTTATTTGTTATTTAAATATTCTTTTTAGTATGTGTGAAATGTTTATTTGCATATTTTGCTCATTTTCTAATTGGATTGTTTGTATATTTACTATCTAGTTTGAAACACAATCTGCATGCATCCTATATGGGTCTTTTGTCTGATATATCATTTGCAAATAGTTGTCTTATCCTCTTATCAGGGTCTTTCACAGAACAAAAGTTTTTAACTTAATATTTCCAATTTATTTCCTTTTGCAAATTGTGTGCTTAATTCAAAGCCTATGGACTCATTGCTTACATCCACAAACTAGATTTCCTTTATGCTTTGTCTAACAGTTATGTAGCATTACATTACACATTTAGTTCATGATTCATTTTTAGCTAAATTTTGCATAAAATATGATATTTACACCAACACTTATTTTCATCACTGGATGTCTAATTATTTTGGCATCATTTTTCTTGAAGTCTATCCTTTCATTGAATTTTTTTTAATCCAAAATCAGTTATGTATATTTGTGTGGGCCTATTCCTGGGTCTATTCCTATTCCATTAATCTATGAGTCTCTCCCTCCACTAACACCATACTCTTAACACCATACCCTTGTAGCATCATGGTAGCCCTAAGTATTGGGTTGAGTGATTCCTTTTACTTTATTGTACTTTTACATAAAGAAAAAAAAATACTCTTTAGAATTTTGCCTTTCATATCAATTCTAGGAAAAACTTGTGAACATCTACATTCACATAATCCAGTAAGAATTGGATTAAGTATATGGATCAGTTCAGTGAAAAATTATATTTTTACTATGTTATGCCATCCAACACATAAACATGTCCTGTTTATTCATTTAGATCTCTGTAATAATTATTTTCAACCATATGCTGTCACATTCAGTATGCATACATACTTGATAATATACTTACTTGGTTATATTTGCATCTAGGAATTTCATTTTCATAGATATAATTGATAGAGTATTTCTATTTTTTTCTTGTGTTCATTGCTAATATATAAAAATATAATTGATAGTTTTGTGTTGATCATGTCACCTATGACAATGCTGAACTCATGTATCAATTATAGGAGCTTTTCAGAGATTCTTTGAGACTTTTCTACATTAGACAACCATGTCACTTACAAGTAGAGTCATTGCTTAAAAAAAAAAGCATATTTTTCTAATTCCTTTTCACCTGTAGGTCTTCCTTCTTGATTCTATATTTCACACTCCCATGCGTGATGCCTTCATTAGGCTAACATAGAAGCAGCATGTAGGAACACCAGCAGCTTTATACCCCTTATTTCATTGATCCCCTGCATGTAGAAAGAAGTAGTCCAGTTTTTTTTTCACCAATGTGTATTATGTCACACAAGATATTTCCATTTCAAGTAGGCAGATTTAGTTACAGTTCAAAATATGCATACATATGTGTATTTATATTTATATTGAATTATTGCATTATTATGTATCCCAGGGCTTTCCTACTTTGCTAACACCTGTTAACCATCCTGATCTTTTGTGTTCTTCCCTCCCCTGCCTTCTTCCCCCTCCTCCTCTCTCACTCCATTGTTCAATCCCATTGGCTGTTTTTATTTTTCTTATTTATTTGTTTGTTTTTCCCTATATCTATCATATAAGTGAGACCACCCTGTATTTCTCTTTTTCTTTTTGACTTATTTCTGCTAATATGAGTCATTCTAGTTCCATCCATGATAAGTTTATTTATTCATAGGCTAGGTCTCACTATGTTGGCTAGGGAACTGTAGATTCACTTTGCCTGGGATACCATGGACTCATGTGATCTCCAGCCCCAGCCTCCCAAGTAGGGGGATTACAGATGTGCACCACCACACCCAATTGTTTTTTGAGACTAAGTCTCACTATGTTACCTCGGTTGGGTTTTAAACCAGCCAACTCAAGTGATTCCTAGTCTCAGCCTCCCTTCGTAGTCTGGATAAAAGGCACACGCCACCACACCCAGCCTACAATCTAGTATTTAAGTGATATAAGAAAACTCCTTAATATTAAAAAAAGTGGAAAAGAAGTTCACCTTACAGATTTACTGTGAATACCGAATAACAAAAAAACATGTAAGAAAACTCTTGGAATATTATAAACAATGGAGCAGCTGTTACTAATTGCGGTCAGCACAAAATATAGCTGTCCATGCATTTGCTAATGTATGATCCCCTCCAATATTCTTGAATGTAAGATAGAGGAATGTGGGAAGCTTTCGTGCGTGATTAAAACGCTAGGATCTTTGAGATTCTCTAGATGGTAGTCATACAAAAGAATGTTTTCGAATATATAAATTTCCAAAAATGTTTTCTTATCTTCAAGTTTACATACACATGTGGTAGTGTTTGAGAAGAGGATAAATCAGCATAACAAAAATTTCCACAATGAGTCTGAGTCAAAAGACCATGGTTTGTCCCACTTCTTGGAGGCCTTTTAGACAGATACCAAATGAGATTAGACCACTGTTAGCTTATAATGATTTTAGAAAGAGGAAGTTTATATGAGGGACCCCTTTTTCATTTAATCAGTATATTGAAATTCTTATCTTCCAACACAATTTACGTCAGAATCAATTGGAGGCTATAAAAAGCTGTTTCTGAGATTCCCTGATGCATGCTTCTCTCCTCTGCTTCATTAGATTCATGGAGTCTTTTTTGAATTAAATAGTTTATTTATATATAAATATCACACTTTTGTGGTCTCAGGGGTTCATCCTCCCACCCTCCCTGACCACTCTCACTCTGTACCAGGCCCCTGCCCATAAGTTGTGTACTTTAATTTGGTTGTTAGCTTATTTTGACTTTTCTTCATGGTTTTTTGTTTCTTTCCCATGTCCCATATAATAATGAAACCATTTGGTTTCTGTCTTTTTCTTTTTGACTTGTTTCTGCAAATATGATTTATTCTAAGTCCATCCATGTTATCATAATATCATCCAATTTGTCATTTATAATTGATGAGTAATATTCCATTGTGTATATATACCATATAGTTTTCATCCAGTCATCTGTTTTGGGACATTTCAGATGCTACCATGTCCTTGCAATTATAAATAGTGCTGCAATAAACACCCAAGCACAGGTGTCCCTTTGTACAAGCATGGAGGTCTCCTTTGGATAGATTCTCAAAAGAATAATTGCTGGGTCAAATGGTAGTTCCATTTCCATTAATTTGAGGGTCCTCCACACAGCTTTCCATAGAGTTTGGACCAGGTTCCATTCCCACTAGCAGCATAAGAATGTTCCCTTCTCTCCACATCCCCACTACATTCTCACTTGTTGTTGCCTGTTTTTTGGATTTGGGCCATTCTTACTGGTGTAAGGTGACATCTCATTGTGGTTTTGATTTGCATTTTCCTGATTGCTAGTGATGTTGAACATTTTTTCAAGTCCCTGATGGCCATTTGTATTTTCTCTTTGGAGAAGTGCCTTTTTAATTCTTCCCATTTTTAACTGTTTTTTTTTAACTGTTTTGGGTTTTTTTTTTGTTGTTGTTGTTAAGTTTTGTGAGTTCTTTGCGTATCTTTATCATCAGACCCTTATCAATTGTAGGGAGGGCAAAATTTTCTTCCCACATGGTTGGATTTCTTTTTGTTTTATCTGTTGTCTCTTTTGCTGTACAAAAGCTTTTTAGTTTGATGTAGTGCCAGCTGTTTATGTTTTTCTTCATTTTTTACCTGTTAGAGATGTATCCAGAAATTAATTTCTGGATTGTAACTCATGGAGCGTTTTGACACATTTTCCTCTATTTATAGTATGGTTTGGTTTTATATCCAAGTCTTTTATCCATTTTCAGTTGATTTTAGTACATGGTGTGAGGGAACTGTATTGGTCCATTTTGTTGCATATTTTGGACCAGTTTTCCCAGCACCATTTATTGAAGAAATGGTCTTTGTTCAGTGCAAGTTTTTTACTCCTTTATCAAAGATTAGCTGACTATATATGTATGGATTTATTTCAGGGCACTCAGTTCTGTTCCATTGGTCTGATTGTCTGTTTTTGTACCAACACCCAGCTGTTTTAATTGCTATGGCTTTGTAGTATAGTTTGAAGTCTGGAATTGTAATATCTCCATTCTCCTTTTTTCTGGTCAGGAGGTTTTTTTGATATTCGAGATCTTTTGTTATTCAATATGAATTTCTGTAATTTTCATTATCTCTTTAAAGAATTTTTTGGGACTTTTATCATAATTGAATTGAATTTGAAGATTGCTTTTGGTAGGATGGCCATTTTGATGATATTAATTCTTCCATCCAAGAGCAGGGAATGTCTTTCCTTTTCCTTATATCTTCTATCTCTTTTAGCAGCATTTTAAAGTTTTTCTTTTCTTTGTACAGTTTTTCACATGTTTTGTTACATTTATTTGAAAGTATACTTTTTTTTGGTGTGATGGTTTTCTGATTTCTTCTTCTTTTTGGCTTTTTGGGTATATTAAAACTACTGACTTTTGTGTGTTGATTTTGTATCCAGCTGCCTTACTGAACTGGTTTATTATTTCAAGTAGTTTTTTGGTGGATTTTTTTTTTTTGGTTCTCTATATAGAGGATCATGTCATCTGCATCTGCATAACGTCATTTTCTCTTTTCCTATTTGTATCAATTTTTTGTCTTTCTCTTGCCTTATTGTCCTAGCTAAAAGTTCCAGTACAATGATAAAAAGTAGTGGGAAGAGTGGGCATCCTTGCCTTGTTCCAGATCTTAATTGGAATGATTTTAGTTTTTCCCCATTTAGGATGATGTTTGCTGTAGACTTGTCATAGATGGCTTTTATTATGTTGAGGTAGTTCCTTTAATCCCCAATTTTTCAAGGACTTTTATCATGAATGGATGCTGAACTTTGTCGAATGCTTTCTCTGCATCTATTGAAGTGAGCATATGGTTTTTGTTTTTCTCTTTATTAATGTGGTGTATTATGTTAATTGATTTCCAGATGTCGAATCCTTCTTGTGCCCCTGGAATAAATCCCACTTGGTCATGGTGAATAATGCTTTTTATGCATCATGGGATTCAATTTGTCAGGATTTTGTTTAAATTTTTTGTGTCCATGTTCATTAGTGTGATTGCGTTATAGTTTTCTTTCTTGGTGCTGTCCTGATTTGGTTTTGGTATGAGTGTGATGTTTGCTTCATAGAATGTATGGCAGTTTGCCTTTTTTCTCAATTTTTTGGAAAACTTTAGTAGTGCAAGCATTATTTCCTCTTTCAATGTCTGGTAGAATTCATTTATAAACCCATCTGGTCCTGAGCTCTTATTTTTAGGTAGAGATTTGATGACTGCTTCTCTTTTGCTGCTTGTGATTGGTTTATTTAAGTTCTCTATATTTCCTTTGTTCAATTTTTGATAGTTGTATCTTTCTTAGAATCTCCATCTCATCCAGGTTGTTGTATTTATTTCCATATAGTTGTTCATGGTAATCTCTTATGTTTTGGCTTTCTTTTGTTTCTGTTGTAATTTCTCCTCTTTTATTTGTGATTCTGCTTATTTGAATTTTCTTTCTTCTTTGTTTTGTGAGCTTTGCAAGAGGTTTATCAATTTTATATACTTTTTCAAAGAAACAGCTTTTGGTTTTGTTGATCTTCTGGATAGTCTTTTTGGTTTCTTATTATTTGGTTCTTCTTTTATTTTATTATTTCTTGTCTTATGCTAGGTTTTGGTGGTTTTTTGTTGCTCTTTTTCTAATTTTTCATTTTGGGAGATAAGGTTATTTCTTTGGTTATTTCCTTGATTTTTGATATGGGCCTGTATTGCTATGAGCCTTCCTCTTAGATATGCTTTTGCTGCATCCCAGATATTTTGGAATGCTGTGTCTTTGTCATTTGTTTCGAAGTAGGTTTTGATTTCTTCAATTACCCATTCTTCATTTAGTAGCTTGTTGTTCAGTCTCCAGGTGTTGGATGCTCTTCTTGCTTTCTTTTCATTGTTTATTTCTAGTTTGATACCTTTATGATCTGAAAAGAAATTGGTATTATTTTAATCTTTGTGTATTATTCAAGTTTGCCTTGTGGCCTAGTATATGGTCAATTTTAGATAGTGATTCATGTGCATTTAAGAAGAAGATGTATTTTTTTTCCCTTCTGGGTGCAATGTCCTATAGATATTCATTAGGTCCATTTTGTCTAGATCTACTTTTAAGGCTTTTGTGTCCTTATGTAGCTTTTGGTTTTTTGATCTGTCCTTTGTTGACAGTGGGGTGTCTCTGACTACATATGTGTTTTCACCAATATTTGTTTTCAGTTCTCTTAGTAGGTTTCTTATGAATCTTGGTGCACCCTCATTGGTGAGTTGGTAATTGTTATGTCTTTTTGATGGGTTGACCCTTGAACCATTAGGTAGTGAATTTCCAAATTCTTTGTCACTTTTTTATTTTGAAATCTGCTTTGTCTGCTATAAGAATGACTACTCCTACCTTTTTTGAGGGTCCATTTGTTTATATATTTTTTTCCATACTTTTACCTTTAATCTATGCTTATCTTTTTGGGGTCAGATGTGTTTCTTGGAGGAAGCAGAATGTTGGGTTCAGTCTTTTAATTCAGTCTGCCACTCTGCATTTTTTTGACTGATGGGTTTAGCCCATTGACATTTAGAGTAATTATTGATGTTAGAGGTTCTGACATTGGGTTCCAGGTGATCATTTGGGGTTCTTTTTTAGTTTCTTCTTTTTTAAAATATTATTGATTCTTTTTTATTCATCTGCAGTTTTCAGTCTTAGGACTTTTTGCAAGAGTTCTTGGAGTAGGGATTTGGTGGTAGCAAATTTCTGGAGGCTTTGTTTTTCTGAGAAGGTTCTAATTTTTCCTTCATAATGAAAGGACAGCTTTGCTGGGTAAAGTATTCTTGGCTGGTACTTTTTGTTTTGGAGTGTTTTTGAAGATGTGGCCCCATTCTCTCCTAACTTGGAGTGTCCTTTCTTAGAAATCTGAAGTCAGTCTTATGGGTTTTCCTTTGTAGGTTATCTGTTTCCTCTGTTTTGTTATTCACATGATTTTTTCTTTATCTTTGGCTCTTGAAAGTTTTACTGTGATGTGTCTTGCTGGTTTTTTCTTTTTTTTTTTTTTTTCATTAAAGTAGTTTGGTGTCCTTTTGCTTCTTGTATGTCTATTTTCATTTTTTTCCTCAGATTTGGGAAATTCTCCTCTTATTTCATTGACAAACCTTTTGGATCCTATCTCTTCTTCTGGGATTCCAATTACTCTTACATTTGTTTTCTTTAGAGTATCTGACAGATCTCAGATTTGTTCTTGTGTCTTGTTTTTCTCTCTCCTTTTCTTTCTTCATACTCTCAACTTCTGTGTCCTCTGTGTGCTAATTGATTCTTCTATTTCTTCTAATCTGCTTTCCTGGCTTTTCCCTGTATTTTTGAGCTCTTCTAATGCTTTTCTTAGAAATTATCTCATTCAACTTTTTATTTAGTATTTCAATCTCATTCTTCTGTTCAACAATGATATTGCTCATTTTAGTAGATTTTTTATACTTTTATAATTCTCCTAGCTCATTGAAACTTTCTGACCTCTTATTTTCCCTTTTTTCCTCATCTTCCCTTGCCTCTTTTAATGTTTTTAACAGGTAAATTCTGAATTATTTGTCTGACTCATAGCATTTCTTCGATGTCCTCCATGTTGTTTTCTGCAGATTGCTTATCCTTTGGTTGTGAGTTATTCTTCTAAGGGCTTGCTTGAGTATTTGTATTCTTCTTCCTTCCTTTGTTTTCCCTTTGTACTTGCTTGACATATTGATTCACTGCTGTTCTGGAATTAGATGACATGGTGTAGCCAACCAAGTGTGTTTATTTTTGCCTTTGTGCTTTTGCTGCTGTGGTGGATATATCTTGTTTCCATTGGGTATTTTGGAGGACAAGTTCCTTTAGTCAGTGGATGTGGTGCATATATGTGGTTTCTATTGTACTGTTTATCTTCTATGTTGTTTCTCCTCTTTTAGATTGATGGGTTTTAAATATTTCTCAGTGCCCCCGAATGAGTGACTACTTAGTGGTGTGTCTAGGATTTGTTGTATAAACCTTTTTGGTTGGGGTGTCTTGACAGACTTAGGTAGTCAATGTCTTGGTTTTCTAGTCTGCACTGGGGCCACATAGCTGTGAGAGCAACCTCTCACACTGGGGTTTCTGGGCTGTTAAAACCCAGAAACCCAGAAAGTTAATTTTGATAAACTCAGTTGGATCCCTGACTGAAGACCATTGAGATGTAGAATGCCACACCAGACTCTCCTGGTCCAGCAGGTGTGTTATCTTAGAAACAGAAGTTAGTTCTGTGTGACTGGGTCTTCCAGGTGGCTGTGCTGTGAGCAATATCTCACAATGGAGTTCCCAGGTCATTAAAACTCAGTCTTTTGGGGGTCTTTTTTCAAACTGAATTTTAGGCAACTCTGCATCACAGGTATTGGGGAATAACTAAGCAAGTCAACTTTGGGTTCCCAGAGGTAAGAATCTTACAAGATGGAGCAAGTACTGGTGGGATAAAATTCAGAGACATAGAAATCTGGAGGTTAGCAGCACAAGGGGTCTTGTTGAAGCAACTCAAAACAGAACCAAAACTGAAGGAACCAAAACAATCTTCTACCACTCTATAGAATCGCAATATTCAATTATCTTTGATTATCTTTGCTGGCTAGACCTATTAAAGGAAGACCCTGTTTGTGCAACAACTTCCATTTCTAAAGCTTCATGTAAAGATGAAGCTGTAAAATGAGGGAGTTGAAGTCTGACCCTCTGCTGGAACTAATTTTCTTGGACAAATATTCCCCCATAATAAATCAAAAATAATTTATTAAGCTCAGAAGGAAAATAACTTATGAAGATGAAGTGAAAAAGATGAATTATTATTTTAAACACAAAGAAAAAAATCTCATCCTTTCTTTGTGAGCAACATATTTTTTGTGGAAGAAATAGACATATCACATATGCATGAAAATCAATGCATCTATATTGTATCCAAACAGTGCCAAAGGAACTTACAAATGCAAAATCAGTCTACCCATCCCTTTGAAAATAAATTGATTTTTCAGCACTTTTCCCCAAACTCCAGTTGCTTAGATAATAAAATCACTTTCTTTCTTTCTGACACCAGTGCATTTTAAATGTGAACATTTTCTCATCTAATGATTGTTTTTGTGGTTTTCTCCCAGTGATTGGACATATTTAATTATCCAAATAGCTATTTAAGTAGAATGAATTTTCAGTAATTTCTTTAAAGTGCTGCTGGAGGAGATGTAGCTTTTCATGACCTTAAACCACAGACATCTCCCTCGGCTTAGCCCTGAAAGTAATAAGGCCCCACAGACTATCTTGATACCTATACTTGTGAATTGTTGTTAAAATATATATTTTAATTTTTAATTGCCAAACACAGCAGCTACATGGCCATAAAAGGTGATTGAAAGTGTTTGTACAAGATGTGCAACTGGCTGTTTTCCACTTAAAAAAGGATATAAACACATACTCATCATTGATGCATATTTTCTGTTGACATTTTTATAAAAATAGATGTATATGAAAAAGTTGACCCCACTGTTCTGCCTTGACAGGAAACAACACTGTAGGATGCCACTGATTTGCTCTACTTTGAAGAGTTTCTATGTGGAAGGTTGACAATGTTTCTAAAATCATGTACAGTGATTTGGTTGAGATCTGAATCTGTTGGCTATTAAGATTCATAATAATCATGAACTGTATATGTGTGTTTGCCAAAACCCAATATCTTTATAAACACATAACTTAGAATAATTTTTCTCTTGGAATAACTGATGTAACTATTGCCCTTGTGAATACTGAATCTGACACAGTGTTCACAAAAATGATGGAAAATGAGCATTCTTATGTCTTATAATATGATAATGAGAATATCATCACATTCTTTCATTGTAAACCAGAAATACTAGATTAGATTCCAGTTATCATGTGGTGTTTTCTATTTTCATGCACTGCAATGAATAACAATATTAATGAGGACTTTTTGAAGCACTTTTCTCTAACTGCATTCTTCTTGTTTTTTTTTTTTTTTTTAAACCCTAGGTAGCATCAGTCTTTGCAGGACACTTTGAAAAACTCAAATTCCCTCCAGCTATAGGGTCTTATATGTATTATCCCTTTACTCAAGAGTACTAACCCATTGTTGTTATAAACCATTTTCTACATTTGAATTAATTACCTTCTATTCAGTTTAAATGCTCAAATGTGATTTTTCTAAGGAAACTTTCCCACTATGTATTACTTCAAGCACTAAAATATACCCATAAAGAGTTCTTATCTCAGTTATACACAGTTGTTCATCAGTTTATGAGTGAAAATAAAATGTTGAGTTAATTCGATAAATCTTGAATGCATAAACTTTATCTGTTGCAGATTATTTTTCACAAGAAGCATATCATGGTTAGAGTTATATTTTAGATGGGTAGCAACCACAGCAAAAATAATAGATAAGATGACATTGATTTAAGAAAAATTCAAAAGTAAAATTGGTGGTTGAGCCATAATGATTGACTTGGTATGAATAAAGGGAGAAGAAGAAATCTGAGATGATTTGTGGGTTTCCGGCTGGATGACTCATAAGTGGTGAGATGCTGATACAGAAAAGATCAAATGAGGATGGATGGAAGCAGGGGAAATGATAGTTCTTCAAATGTAAGTGGTAGTTTAAATCACAAGGACATGTTGCTAAAACTGTTAAAACAAAGACATTCCAAAGATCAAGATGCGAACAGAACAGTACCTCCTGGAGATACTGAGGATGCTTTGACTGTGTTTCAGAAGAATTTTTCAACTTAGCTTCTTCATTAATACTTCTGATTTGATACAATTACCTTCAAAGCCACTTTTTTGGATGCTCACCTGAATTAGTCTCTCATTAGTATATTAGTATCAAGCACTCTATTTCTCTCACATTCAGCTTTTGACATGCACACATACACACACATTCAAAAACACCTCTGTTCATGTAAATCCCTATAGGAGGGAGATGAATTGTAAAGGAGAAGAAATGCAAAATATTTTACTGGAAACTATACTGGGAAAGAAGCATGGAGTAAGGACATGCAAAATGCTGGTCATACATAAAATCAACAAGAACATTGCATGAACTGTCAAAATTAATTTTCTTAGAACTCTAGAAATTAACAAAAGTTTTAAAACAATCTGAGTTATCTTCTTTCAAGAGAAATGACTGAATCTCCATAAAAGCAATAAATTTTCTGGTCCTTTAACTCAACTACATGATTTCCTTGAAAACCTACAGACTTCCAATCCTAGTAACACTGAAAAGCAGCAATCAAGAAGCAGCTAAGGGTAAGAGCAGATGGGTAGAAGGATTGGAACCCACCCCCAAAATGTTCAATTTCCAGAAGATTATCATTATTTAACCATATTACTATTCCCTGGAAAATTTCCTCACAAGATTTGACTTCCTCTGAATTCCTTTCTAACTTGCTCAGAAAGAAAAAAATATTAGCTCAGGGTAATTTCTAGGAAGTACAGTATCAATTATTTAGCATTAGAACTTCTTGAAGTGGGACAAAATTAAGAAGAACCAAAAGACTTAAAGGAAACCTGAAGAAAGAGATGTCTGCACTAGATGTTTAAAAGCTCTGAAGATTTCCTGAAGTCTTTAAAACAAAAATGTGTGCATGTCTTGGGTTACCCAAGCAAAGGGGAGAAGGCCCTAAGTTTTATCACTGAGGGACAAAGAGATTCTGTGCAAGATGGAAGTAACAACACACACAGTGTTTTAAAAAGTAAGTGTTGAAGATATGTCCAAGTATGTGCACAATGGCCCTCAGTGAATATCAGAGATTTAATTGCTCAAGGCATTTAATGAAATCTTTGGCCATAAAATGTTGATTCTGAGTTAACTGAGCAGAGACAAGAGTGGCAACTCCTGAAAAAGAATATTGACTTCACAAAATTAATTCAAATGTCAATAACTAGAGGACAACAGCAACAACAGACTTTGAATGAGTTGTCTTATAAACTGGAATAAAATATTTTCAAATTATATAGCTGGAAAAGGATAACAAAGGGCTTAAATAGAGCTTTTTCCAAAGAAGATATACACATAACCAACAATCACAAGAAATCATGCCCAGTACCACTTGGTTAGGGAAATGCAAATCAAAATGACAATGAAACATAACTTCACACCTGCAATGGTGGTTAAAATAAAAAGAGAGCCAATATATGTCATTGAGAGTATGGAAAAGTTGAATTCTCCTACATTCTCACAGGAATTTTTAAATTGTGCAGTTACTCTGAAAAACAGTTTGACAATTTCTGAAAATGCCAGCTTAGATACCATGTGACAAAGCAGTTCTACTCCTGGGGGTGTGTCTAGGAAATTTGAAAGCATAACCTTATAAATAAGCAAACAAACAAAAAAACCTATATACCCAAGTTCATAGCCATATAATTCTCAATAACCAAATGTGGAAAGAGGACGAATGTCCATTGATTGATGAACCATGAACAAAAAAAAAGGCATTTTTGTACAGTGTCAGAACACATAGTAAGAAAAACCAATAAAATACTAGTGCATGTTACCACATACATGCATTAGGCTGAAAGAAAGAAAATGGATCCTAAAAGTATGTTTTTTATTATTTCATTTATATTAAATGGCCAGGTTAGTCAAATTAATAGACAAAGTAATTGATATTTTTTGAAGTAAAAGAACAACTTCTAATTAGTCAGCTGGATATATTTAGATGATACCAAATTGATGGCAACAGCCAAAGCATCATTGTCAGGAGCTGGTGGAACATGTGTCTTCTTCTCTTCCTCAGATCTAACCAGAATGTTGACCATGGCCACATCACTGTCATAGAACTTATTCACAACCTATTTGATCTACTGCTTGTCTGACATTTTCCATGAAAATAGTTGTGTTGTTGTCTTTTCTCTTGTTCATGGTCAACTCTGAGGTCAGAGGGAACTTGATGATGGCATCATGGTCAAAATTGCTTCTCCTGAAAGCACTCTTCTGAGGATACTTGGGTTGCCTTAGGAATTTTGGTGTCTTGGGACTCTGGAAGCTAGGGGACTTGTAGATATTTTTCTGTGTGTGTCCGCAGATGCATGTCAGCATCTTCCTGTTCTTCAAAGCTTCTGTGTTACTTTTGACTTCAAGAGGAGCAGTCACTTTCCCCTTTATTTATGATGTTATTGTCATTAAAAGAAAGTGGTGATTTTAGAGTCTGGAGAAGGTCAGTTGGAATTGACTATTAATATATACAATATGCACAGCATGACTTTTGGGGGCAATGAGAATATTTTGAAGCTGGTAGTGATCTTTGTACAACTTAATAAATACACTCAAAGAACACTAAATTGTACAGTTTTAAAGAGTGGATCTTTAATAATGTGAATTACAATGGAATAAAACTGTTAGTTAGGAAAAATGAAGGAGAGAGGCATTTTCTGGGTCAGGGAAGATGACAATAATGTGCCTTATACCTTATTGTAATATTGACTCAATGAAATAGTAATGAGTGGTGATAGGAGTGTTTTTCAGGAGCTTCACCTCAAATCTATCTGATCTGGCAATAGGAATTGCACAGTCATTACTAGTTTTATAAATATGATTTGATCAATAATATATCTTCAATCTTAACCTGTTAGATGTTTTAGTTGATAAAATTTGTCAGTAATCTGCAAGATTCTCTTCTGTTGTGTGATATTTCACATTGCAGCTTAAGTCATATTTGTAAGTCTCATAAACTCAGCATTGGACATAAAGGTTCTCTCAAGTGTACTCTCTTCAGAGTACACTTTTATATTCAGAATTGAAAATTTAGGATAAATCTATATTTTATTGCATTTCATGATTATCATAATTTCCTTTTTGAAAACCCAACTATTTTTCAATTAGTTATTCAATGATATTTCAAAGGTCTACATTCACTTTTAAATGACAGCCATGACACATAGATAATCCACATAGAAAATACAGTTATAATTTTAAATATTGTGTAATGAGGGCATTTTCAAAGATCAATTAAAATATTATGATAAGAAAATTGAATTCATTAATGAAATATAAGATGATAAATATCTAATTATTTTTGACAAAACTATCCATTAGATGCTTTCAACATTACGTTAGTGTGTGGAAGAAATAGAGTAAAAGTTTTTAAAACCACTTATTTTATTCAACCATCACCCTCTATTTGCCATAGATGTTAATTAATTTATGATCAGATTCAACCTGTCATCCTTAGTAGAGGGAGCAGGGAAAGATTTGATAAAGAGAAGAATAGTGTGTGAGGGTACAAAAGACAAGAAAGGCATATTCACTGCAGAAATCACTGGAACCCATAAGGAAAAATATCCATTAGTTTGTTTATTTCACTTGGTCTTTTAAAAAAAATAAACACTGTAATATTGAGGCACTAAAATGCCTCTGGCATTTTATATGTAAGAGGAAAATATGACTCAACCAGTGTAGGCAACTCATATGAATTCAAAATGCCCTGAAAGAGAAGCTGACTTCCAACTCTTTTTCAAATTCTAAGTCTCTGTAAACTTTGGCCTTTATCATGACTGCCTTTCTCATCATTTTTTTGGTAAAGAAGATGTGGTAAGCAGAGCATGTGGAAACTTTAGTTGAGAATTGAAAAAGAAGGGAATCAGAGGACTATGCATGTCATCTGTCTGATAACTTCACTTGATTTACAGACCCTCTTCTCGAAAAGTGTTACTCAGCTAATTACATATTTAAACTTTCATTTCTGTTCAGATCCCAGCAGATGATATTCAGTTGAAAGGAGATTCCTAGCAATGAGTTTTGAATCTTGCTATTTGATGTCAACCAGAGTTGAGATGGAAGTTCATGCAGAGGTAGCCTCAAAAGTTCAAATTGAGCCAACCCTACAGTAATAGTTTCACAATGTGATGTTTTCTACCAACTCTACAGAAGTAGGGGGATGTTGATGGTATGTGGGTATAACATCATTTTTTCAGTGATCAGCCTTTCAAAGTAGAAATTTCAAAGTAGAAACTTAAATATTTCAAAGTAGAAATTTAAATATTTATTCATATCTTCTATAAGCATTTCCTAAACTTACGTTGCATATCCAGGTGCTATTAGATTATGATATTAAATAAATACATCAAAGAATCAACTTACCTTATAAGTCACTTATAACCAATGACTAAAATTCAGCATGGATGTAGGGGAAAAAGAAGATAACAGACTAATTCTAAGTATATAATTAGGCAAATTGTGCTGTTTTAAGAATTGTGGTCCAGGGCTTCATCACTGACTACTCCAAAGATTTCAACTACACTATATTCAAATATCTCTCAGTTATTTTGTCTATAAAATTGAGAAAATATATTCCGTTGTCTGTGCTGTTATATTAAATGAGACTATATATGCAAACAGCTTAACACAGCCCTTGACAAATCAGTCTATAAATCATTCTAGGCAGAGGTAGAAATCATTCTAGGTAGGAAAAAATAGAAGATGTCATATAAGCAGAAATTTTCTGGCCCTAGCATAAAAGACCAAAAAGGTCATGCAGTATCAATTGCTTTATTTTCCATCTTATCATCCATACTCTCATCAGAACTTTGTGTACTTTTTCTCCTTCTCATTTCTTTTAGTATACAGGATTTGTCAAACATCTGCCCTTGTGTGCTGATGAGTGTAACTTAAGCTAGGACACAAATTACCTTGACACCCTATTACAGAGAATGGAAATGCTATTTTCATGTATCTGCTAATAGCTGTCCTCCCCAATAGCGCCCATGTGACCTTTAAATATCACAGAAGCTAAGTGGCAAAGGAGAATAATAATGGCATTTTAATTGATTGGTAAATTATTGAGCAGCGTTAGCTAATACTCTGTAACACCTCTTCCCTCTCCCTACCCCACTCCATCTCACTGGAACAAATCATTATGCTCTCTGGAGGGTTCCTGTTTTTCTTAACATGTGAATCTATGATCCATTTGACCCTGTCTTCTGTGGTGTAACATATAGGTTAGCTTAAATAAAATGTACAGATAAAATGTTAGGGAAAATAGCTATGTGGAAGTTGTATGCTAAAAAGCAAATGTCATTATAACTACATTTTGGTGCAGTTCTAATCATTCAAAGTAAATTATAATAGTATTTTTGAGTCTATTCTTGATAGTTTTTTTTAAAAATACAATTCCTAAACAACTTAAACAATGAATTCAAATTTCCCTATTGGTATAATTCTTCAGGTATAATTCTTCAAGGTATTTAAATAGTGGTAACCAAACTTTGAAAACAAGTGAGCAAAATTCTTGTTCTATAAGATAGTATTATTGATTTTGAAGGCATTTTTGTTAATAGAAATCTAAATATAATCCTCTCAGGCAAACAAAACTCTGATTTCTTTAGAAGTTCTCAAATCACCTCAATCCTTGCAGAGTTTGCTCTTTGTTGGAATTATTTAGAATTTTATCATGCAAATGTCAAGGCTAAACTCTTTTTGACATTCTGCTATTTTAAATATTCTTCTCCAAACTAGATCTCAATTAATGGAAAAATCTTCCAAGTCTCTGACACCTTTCATGTCACACAGAGTTGGAAGCTATGGGAAGTGCGTCAAAAGTGAGGGGCATTCACCAGGCACTGTATATAACCATGAGCAATAGCTTCTCTAAATCTTAATATTAACATGCAAAAATATATGGAGTTATAGGAGAAATAAAAAACCTTGGTTTATGTTGGACAAGTTGCCCTAGGATGAACACAGATCTATACTTCATAGAGTTCATCCAAGGAGGACCTTTTGCCCCAACTCTTGAGAATGTGATCTGCAGAGTCCTCGATCCCTTTAGGATTTGCCCTACTTGAGAAAGCTGTCTTGTTCAGGGGCAAACATAACACATGAAAGCCCACAACCAATGCCTGATTTTCAATTTCAGTCAAAGCAGTAATGTTTTAGTGGTTTTTATGTCTTTATATGATCCCCTTGTAAGTTCTTAGTTGGGTTGACCTAAGCTTGATCAGACTTGTACAAACTTCTTCCTATCCTAGTGCCACACCTTCTTGTATGTAGGTGTTGATTCCTAACTCAGACTTTGCCTAACTAATTCAGTCTCATCTTCTGCTTTTAGAAAACAGAACCTGGCAGCATTGTTTGATATATTCCAATCTTACAGATAAATCTTTATTTTTTTCTTTGAAGGAAAAATGACCTAGACTCAGTTCCTGTGTCATGCCTCTTTTACATTATTCTCTATTTCTCATACTCTGGTTTCTCTACAGATCGTATAAATCTTTCACCTTTTATTTTATTCTCTATTTCTCATCCTATGAGCTATCTCAAGCTAACATTACTGCAATTAAAAAAAGTCTTCAGTCTTACTGTTCACTGTTCTCAAAAGACTCACTTCCATATATTCATCACCACCAACAGCATAACCATGGAACAACCAATCCCCACCGCCTTGAAGATTTAGTTCTACTTTCAAATCTCCTTGGGTCCCTTAGTTTGAGATTCCCATGTTATGTTGGACTTACTCCTGTTCTATCATTCCTACTGATCTATAAACTCACAGAGTTAGTGAAGAATGAATGATGCTTTTCAGAATTTCATATTATTCATATTTTTATATTATTTTCCCTATGGTTATCATTCATATTTTAGAATTAAAAATGCTGTGTCATAATGAAACCATAACACAACATAGGCAGTGGTATTTGTTCTTAAAATTTAGGCATTGCTGCCATTAGCTGTGTCTGAAAAACACAGAGGTTAAAAATGGCCTAAACTGGATAAGGATATTTCCTTCCTTCCTTCTTTCACTTTGTTGCAAATCTTGAGCAGCCCTGGTAAATATGTGAAACTAGCACCCCAGGGTTATTCTTTTAAGGTCTGGGCAGGGAAGAGAAAATGAATCACTAGGAGGGTGTGCGAGGGGAAATTGGAGGCTCTGGTTTTCAGGAGGAGAGAGAGAGCAAGATAGAGGAGATGAAAAGATGAGCCAAAGAGAGAAGGGAAAATACACAAGAATAGCAGATTGGTAAAGAGGAGCCCAAGTGGCCACGCTAGACAGAAGTCACTGGTAAGAGTGAACTGGTGGTGGCAAGGAACTATGATGGGGGTGTGACAAGCATAAGCGTAGTTGGTGTGGAGTCAGATACCTGAAATGGCAGACTGGGGGTGACCAGGGGTTGCTGAGTGCAGGTCTGGAGAATGTGACCAGACACCAGGAAGGTGGGCCTGATAAAGGAAGAAGGTTTGAAGACCTCGGAAAATTTGAACAGCTCAAAACACTGGAAGAAAAGATGCAAAGAGAAGATGGAAAAGAAAGACTGGATTTTGCAGAATACCTGCCTCAGGTTTACAGGGCAAAGAGGCACATCTTGGACATGTGTCTTTGGGACCTTTGGGACTAAAAATGGTTACTGGGGCAAGATAACTGACCATTTGTAGCACTAAGGACTTTCTCTTTTCCTGGTTACATGTTTTGTTAATAAAACCCTGTTGTTTAAATTGCATTTGACTGGCAACTGCTACACATGGGTGGTAAGAATCTGAAAGAATCTTGGTTGCAGACACTGCATTTTAAAAAGTAACACTTTTTTCCTTTGATTTGTTGATTGGCGGTTTCTGCCCTATTTTGACCCAGTATCAATAATTACAATCTAAGCTGGAATGTTTCTGTATATCTCCTAATAATCATGCAGTCTCAGACCCAAGAAAGGGTAAGAGGGAACATGTGCTGATCTGCCTGCAAAGTATTCAATAATATCTGTCACAATTAGAGTCACTGTCTTCACAGGTAAATTTATGGTGATGGTATGCATATAACCTTCTCCATGATCCAATGCTAAGCTAACTCATTCGGTGAATAATTTGATGTCTACATCTTCTACAAGTTCAGAATCAACATGGTGTGGGATTTAGAGAACACAGAGTAAACAACACCACTTTAGAGAACACAGAGTAAACAAGACCAAGAAACAGGTTCTGTGGACAAGTTCAGGGACAGCATATGTTCTGGAGCAGATCACAAAGCCTGAGTAACAGCCCCAGCATGGTGGCCTATGAGAGAGTTGTAGGTGCAGAAGAAGAGTAAGAAGGGAGTTCCACTCTTGGGACAGGGGAGTGACTTCAAGGACTTTTGATACTCAAGTGAAAATGAGGATACTAATACTCAATTCAGGATTGATGAAGATGTTTTATGTGTTGTGGTAAGAGTTGAACTACATTAGAAATTATTGGCACAACCAATAGAACCATCATTGAAGGCCTTCTGTCTGATAACAAAATGGTAAAGGACAGCTTTCCAAATTCTAATTAGAAGTGGTCTTTTGTAACCACTCATGTTTTTATATAAAAAGCTGATTGAATTATTGTCCATGGAGAGATAAGAGAAGAAAGGATAAAAAATTTGATAGAGTAAATTCTCATTGACCAGACATTGCCAACAAGATGAAATTTCTTCTTATAGAAATGGGTGGGAGGTCTTAAGACTTTTCAGTCTTTTCAGCCTTTTCAGACTTTTAAGACTTTTCAGTTGCAGTCACCCATATTAAGAAATACTATTTTCTGTTAAAAGGTAAAATAACTTACAGGTCTCGAATATTTAGGCTTTTCCCCTGAATATGTAATAGTGAAGAGAGTTAAAACAAAAACTCAAACATGCCATACTAAGCTCTGAGCCTCCAAAGAGATAAGGTGAACAAGCTTCTCCCTTGCTGTTCATCTCCAAACTGTAAGAAGTCTGGACTCTTCTTGCTCCCAAGAATCATGTTAGTCCCCAAGAAGTATTTTCAGTATAACTGTAAGTAATCCAAATGGAAGAAATGTAAATATTGTATTGCTATGCCACAGGCAACAGGAGTCAGTCAGATGATGAGAACAATAAATAAATACAATTGGAAAAGTAAGAGGGCTCTTACACAACACTCAGTGACCCTTCCCAGCTCATCACCACATCCACATGGATCAGTAAAAAGAATGATAATCACCTGAGATAATCCACAAGCTGTGGGGTGACTTGTGTTCTCTGCTTTCAGCAATGGGCTCACAGTCAACAATCTAGATGTCAGTGATATTTAGATCTCATTCAAGGCTGAGTTTGGCTGGCAAGGCATTTGTCCATAATGTGTTAGATAACTCTGGTTGTTTTACTAGGAAACTTTTATCCTTTCTTCTCTTATCTCTCCATGCACACCAATTCTATCAAAGTTCTTTTATGCAAAGATCTTTCTTTGCATTTGTGTGCAGATGACCAAATCCTTTCAGAGCATGCAAGTTTGGAGGTTCTCAAATATCTTTCAGTCATATGCTAAGAAACCTAAGACAAACATAATAGATTTTCTCTCAAGATTGAAGTGTGATTCAGCATTAAAAGTAAAATGTTTTGATGCCAGATCTTTTGCAGTGTACTGGAGTGCACCTGACTCAGCATTAGGGGAAAGTCAGGGATGTACTGTAGAGGTTGGCCCAAAAGGAGACTCTAGTCTGGTCCTCTTCTCATAGGATAAAAGGTTACAATGAACCAGATGTTAAGACAGTAAGCAACAGAAGAAATAACAGATATGTTTGTACTCACTAGGAAAGGATTGTACATCCTTTCCTGAAAAAAATCCTGTAAACTAATTTTGTAAAGTAATAACTAATTTTGTAAATTCTCAGAAGAGTTTTTTTTTGTTTGTTTGTTTTTTCAAAATGCTATGTAGAGCCAAGCAACGTTCCTTCCTTTTCCAGACAAACAAGATCACAGTTCAGTCAGGAATCTAGAAGAAGTAAATCCTTCAATAAAACCTTGTGGAGAGAGATAGGAGAGGAGAGAGAGAGAGAACAGTCACAATATCTTAAACTGAAACTGAATGAGATATAAAATATATTCAGGATGAAAAGTATTTGTAAAAGATTAGACAATTGAATCAGTTCTGGTGTTTTGCTATTTGTTTCTCTTTCTAACCTCAATATGGTCATTTTAAAGATCTCCACAGTGTTCGATGCTTTAATTTTCTTTCCTGTGTATAAGATAATTTGTTTTCAGTTGAAGTAACATCTGTTTCTGTAGATAATTAAGTTATTAGATGCCGATCAATTTAATAAAGCCACAAGGCTTTCCTGACCTCTTTATGCATAATCAATGAATTTAGATGCAAAATGTAAAAAGTTTACTTTTTAAAAAATGATCTAAATCTTCCATTAATAAAACCATTTTGTAATTATGTGGTGCCTGCAATCAGAGCTATGCAAACACGACATTATGGAAACAAAGATTATTGAGTCATTCCAGGGTAATAAGATAGAGACCAGGGAACTGGTTGATCTTCCCTCGTCCTTGAACAGCAGCTTCTGCTCTTTATTATTTGAAAAAAATGTTAATTTTATACCCACTGTAATTGATATTACTACCCCAAGTAGTGTAATAGACATGGTTTCTAGACTATTCTAGGCATTTTTCATATATTTTCCATATTTAATCCTCCCTGCAGTCCTGCATATAATTGCTAATTTTACATAATTACAGAGAGTGGGGTCTTCCATAAAGAATCAGATTAGATCTCAGTCTCTGGACTCTGACATCTGGTCTCCATTTTAAACTGCTTTCTTTTGCCTTTTTACTGCACCTTTACTTGGATAGAGACATTAGTTCTACACCTTTCTTTGTTGCTGATATGATAGTTTTGAGGCAGATAAGTAACTTTGATTGCCGTGGACTTTAAAAACATTATGTAAAGTTCAGAATTCTCTATTTTTGGGTTTTGAGAAACTAATAGTTAAAACATATTCACCATGAATAGTGGGGGGAAATTTTCATATTGACAGGAAGCCAGTGAAGGAGATGGAACAGTGCCAATAAGATTGTGCTATGATGACCTGCTTGTCACCACAAAAATTAGAAAATTTCTTTGATTAAGCCAGAATAGAGCTGTAGCTTTCTATTTAATCTTGCATGCTAAAAATAATGGAAAGATAAATTAATAATTTGATTAATTATTGTGAAGGCAAATATTTTTTGTTCATTTAAGACATTTACTTTTATTTATTTCAATAATAAAGGCAACAATGGTAAAACTGTAATGTAATGTCATTGACAAGATGGCCATTAGATAGTTGTGAAAATCCTTAAGGTACTACCAGGAGGTGAGATGCTACACTGCCTGTCACACAGAATGATTTTGATGATCAATGAGTATATAAAATCCAGACACTCTGAAAAGTATGAAGAGTCAGATCAATATAAAGTATTATTTGGTAATAAATTATTGTGTTAATTTCCATATGGTATTGAATTATTAGATCTCCACATAACGATTTATCTTTTTCATGTGGTCATTTCAAATTCAACTAATAATTATTTTATCAGTAGAAGTTCAACACAGATGGAGTAATACTTTTATTAGCAAACTATTTTCTTTCAGAAGAGAAATGTCTATGAAATACTAATTCATATGTCTGCTGATTGCTCTTCATGCCTTGTTGCCATATAAGATCTTTAAAAATAAGGATTGAGTATAACCACAACACGATTATAACCGTCTTTTTCCTTTTTTCAATAGTGAAAAAATCAGAACATAAAAGACTTTGAAAATAACTAGCGGTACCTAGTATTTGGCATGTAAATGTATCTTAAATTGGACATTAATATATTGTGGACATTTTACAAATGATTTTAGTACAAAACATTTAATTTTACTTTACAAACCAACGGTCTTAAATGTGCATTTCCATGAATATATAATGCTATAGGCAACTCCTTAATTTTCTGATATTCTTGCTTTGTAAATTTGCTGTCCTATTTTTGGTATGTCCAGGTTTTGTTATATGAAATACTGCACATATTTATTTTTATAGCTCTGAATTTGGTATAATGACTTATTTTTTGCATGTAAGGTGACAAACATTCCTACTACTGGGGGAGATACTAAAATAATTTTCTAAAAAGGCCACTGAGAATAAACAAAATCAATACTTTTAAAGAATTTTCTGATGCTTGGTTTACAGGAAAAATAAGTATGAATCCAGGTTTATTCTCTCTTGTATAGAGTTTAGTTCCAAGAATATTGTCTTAGTGTTCCATCTGACTCAAAAACCTTTCCCTTGACTTTTCATATTACAGTCAATTTATTTTTAAAATTTTATTATGTTTTTAAGTTTAAACCTTAAATGAAAGAAAGGTAGAAGTCTTAAATGTGAAAAATAATATGTTTTATGTGTATGTGTAATGTTTATGTTTACTCCTGTGTAACAGTCACAGAAATCAAGATTCAGGAAACATTTCCTGTTACCTATGACCCTAAGGCCCAGACCTTGCCTTCCAGAGGAAATCAGTGTTCTTACCTCTATCACCATGTGCTTGTTTCACTTGATTTTGAACTTGAAGATGTGGAATCATAACCAAGAATTACTGTTAAAGCCCCCCAAAATAACCCAGGATGTTTGTTAGTTCCCTTTTCTGTGCTTTATGTTTCCTCCATGGGCTCTTCTAAATTGCATGATACAGGTACAAAAAGCAGTTCTTCATGGATGATTAAATCTGTAAGATGTGAAAACACAATGCAAGTTTCTTCACTACATACCTTCTTGACACGAGGAAGCGTAAAGAATCCCTTCCAAGAAGAGTGCACAAGGTTACTCACTAAAACCAGGTACTGTTAGGGGGCTAGAATTTGACCACATCTCTTTTCTTGGCTCTCATGATTTAAGAGAAATGATCATGACAGCTGTTCCTGAGGAATACTTAGTGTCATATGATAGGGCTCCTGTCATGGTCAATAAGATGTACAAAGTCCTAAGGTCCACATAGTTGGTGACAGTGGGCAATAAGGGTAAATAATAACTTATAGGCACAGGAAATTTCATGGAAAAAATAAAAAATGGTGTGATTCCTGTTATAGGACTAAATAGAGATTAAGCTTAAGAGCTCTCCCGCAGAAATTTGCTCATTTACCTGGCATTATATTGCAACTTTTTGCCTATTGTTTAGTAACTCTTTTTCCTTATGCTGTTACAAACATTTTCACTATTAGCATTCAAAAGAATGAAAGTGTGTTTGATGAAAAATGAAGCAAATCCTCATGTTACAAGAATATTGATGGACCTGTAATTTGTTCCAAAAATGTGTCAACATTATTATCAACCATAAGAAACACCAAGACATGAAAATCAAAAGATGATATTTGACAGAAAAAGAATCATCATTCATTTTAGCACCAATGGTAGTTATTTTGATATGATACCTGGAGACAATTGGCAAGAGAAGTTATGTTTAAATATTACTCTGATGCATGTTTTTTTAGGTCAAATGAGCATTTTTTGTAACCAAACTTACACATGTTCCCTCAAAGATTCTAACTTATAGGTATTCACACATTTATTATGTGGTTGAAGTTGCAGCACATCCACTTCCAAGTTAAGTTATGAGAGTCTGTGTCTTCTTCCATCATGGAATTCATTCTTTTTTTCTTCCTCCTCACCCTCACCTCTTTCTCCTCTTGCTTCTCCTCCCTCCAATTCCCTTCTCTCTTTCCTTTCATTCCTAGCTCTAACAGCAGGCAGGTGGGTGCCATTTTACTAGGACATCTACAGACCTTGTCTTCACTTAATAGGGCTCACATAGGGAGTAACTGAGGTCTCTAGCCAATAACAAGCAAAGCACAGAAGAATGCTGAAAACACACTTAGCAATAATGTAGGAGTCTCTTGGAATGAACACTAAGGTGATGTTTCATGATTAGACCAACTTTCCTCTTTAAGTGTATTTTGTAGTGTGATATCAGATTGTTAAAAAAATACAAAAGAACAAAAAAAGTGTCCATTCCACTTGTACTTTTAATTCAGCAATACCTTTTCTCCTGTTACTTTTTATAGTAATAGCAGAGATGTGATTCTTAATTTTTCATTTGCCAATCATAAAAAGGGATAACAAAGTACACATTTAAGTACAGAATAGGGGCGGGGGGGAGAGATCATTTTCATCTACAACATGCTATGCAATTGTGAAGGCTCACCTGTTGAAAATGCTTTGGTTCATCTGCCAGAGTCTGGTCTATATTTGATTTGCCTTTACAGATGAACAATCATTCTACCCTTAGGACATATTTTCGTACCTTTTAATTTCTGCTTAAACAGATCTTACTCATCACTGCTGTTGTGTAACAACCCTGAGTCCCAGTAATGCAAAATAGCAGCCATTTATTATTCTCATGATTGGTTGGGTTGAATGGGTCTGGAATGATGGTCCTTCTGTTCCATGTGGACTACTTCCAGCTGGATTGGGTAAAGAGTCTAAGAATTTTTCACTCACCCATCAGGTATCTCACTACTTCTCCATATGGCCTGTATTTTGGTAACTTGGGCTTCCTCATGTCAAGGTGGTGTCTCCACAGGCAGACAACTTACATGGAAGATAATCTCAGGAGCAATAGCAGAAACTTCCACATTTCATTCTATTAATTTTAGCTAATAAATCGTGGTACATATCCAGTTAGATACAGGATAAAGACAGAGTAGAATCCATTTCTTAATGAGTAAAAGAGGTGTTGACACACTTAGAAGGTGGGTTCATGATGCTCTCTTTAAGACTCTAATGCATCCATGATTACTTCTGACTCTACTTACTATCCAAACTGTCTGACCACTCTATGTATTCCATAGATTTTATTTTTACCTTATCTGTTAACAAATCTAATAGAACTGGTTGAAATTTTACAAAGAACTTATCAGTTAATTATCATCATCTTTACATGGGGTAACTATTCAAAGAAAACCCCTTACATTTCACTTATGACTTTATTGATGAATTTGGTGCTGGTTTTCCAGTCATTCAGCTTTGACCCCCAAGGGCAAAAATGAGTGTTAGAGTGAATAGCAGACCTACTTCATCAGAGCAGGGTCAGTAGGAATAGTCATTTCCCTCAGAGGATGCAGAAAGCAAGGCATATATTTTTGCTAGCCTGCCGTACACAGTATCTACGAACTAATGGACCAAAATGGGGCATTGATTATGTAGTTATCTGGTTCTTTAATTTTCTCTCTTTAAAAGTGTTCCTTACTAATCTAAAGCCCTTGTGCCTATAGAGTGAAATGAAAACAATTCATCACAGAAAAATCAAGACTGAATTAGGCTATTTATCAGATTCTCAGATAATGAGCTGCTTTTCTTAATTTCTCACATTTGAAACAAAGCAATCATAATATTTTCTGGAATACACAGGTTCTTTCAAAATAGTTAGAAATACAATTAAAGAGTGAAATAATCTCCCCACTGTCTTATGTAACACTATCTCTTTTTCTCCCAAATTTCTTCTGATTGATTCAATTTAACTGCAGAGTTTCTGCTTTTTTCTTTTCATTTTATGATGGGAAATTAATAATCAGTATGTCCAAGCAAAACTGTGATGTAAATACCTGTGATATCTATTAGAAAATTGCTCTGTTGGATGCTTGGAATAATTTCCGTGAAATAAGAATCAGCAGTTTTATCAGAATTCTCGGAACTAAGAAGACTGAGATTTTGTACAAAAGGAAAATACTGAAAATTTTAGTAAATTAGTTAATTTCTGTTGGAAGAATATGAAATTACCTTATTTCAAAAATATTTCTTCTGTGCAACTTAAAATACTATGATATTCTAAACTGATAATCTATGCTGAAAGGACTTCATTTGACTTACTGATCATTTTTCACATTTCCATTACCTATTTGGAACTTGTACTAAATGTTCAAACTATCAGCCCTTATGAGCCTTTCATAAGTGAAAGAAGCATGTTAACTATGAGGTGGTCCCTTTGTGAAATTTAGTTAAAGCACAAAAAGAAAACATTCATTCTTCAGAGAAAGGAAAGTGTAGGAAATTTTCATGGAAGAAGTAAATGAAATGCAAAGTTGTATTTTTCATGAAACTTCTTCTCCATAAATGATAGTGTCTTTCTTTCCAATTATCACAATTTAGGTGAATGTTTTAGGATATACTGCTTTTATAGAGATTATTTTCTGATTCATGATTTAAAAAATATTAATTACTTTTAGTAATTAGTTTCTAGTTTACTTTCAGATCTGGTCAGATAACATACTCTATTTAATCATCAACTTATGAATCAACTTAAAATCAATTTTTAGCAAGGTTTTGTGGGTATTTTTAAAAAGATGTATGTTCTGCAGTTACTGGGTGCAGTGTTTATTACATTAAGACTTTTAACATTTTTGTATTTTTGAATTATCTTTCTTTCTCAATTTATTAGATAATTATATTAAAATACCTCCAATGTTATTTTGGATAGGTTTATTTTTTTGCATATAATGAGGTCTATATTTTCTTTACATGAATTCATAGAAGAATTTAAATCATTTGTGTAACCTCTTTGGAAATTATTTTGACATTATCTATGAGAGATGATAATTCACATAGCCTATGAAACAGGTTTTCCCAAACTTTGGAATGTTTTGTAAAAAGATTCTGTTGATCCTGTCACTTAAGGGACATAAGATATTTCAGGACAAGTGTATTTAGACATTACAAAATAGGACAGAATACAAATATCTATTAATAGTAGAATGAGCAAATAAATTGTGACAAAATCATTCAATAAATGGAATATCACTGAGCAATAAAAAATAATAATTGAAAATTATATTAAATAGCATGCATAAATATCACAAAGAATGTGAAATAATGAAGACATATACAAAATATACATACTATGTAATAACATCTTTATAAAGTTTTAATTTAGCATTACTTTATAACACTAACTTTTAAGGGTATCAGTTCACACCTCTTCAAATGTACATTATCACACCATGCCCACCAGAGAAAGCACTGATAATACACCATAATTCACTGGGTATTTTCACTTTGGTTTGCGCTTCCATTTCTCCTCCCCTCCTTGTAACCTTAATTTTTCTCCCCTCCTGGTAACTTTAGTTCTATTGTGAGAATTCTAGGGTTTGTTTTGGTCTAGTTCAATTTGTTCATATATAAATGTGAATATATTTTTGTATATGAATATATATTTTGCATATGAATGAAATTACTAGTATCTGCCTTTCTTCATCTGATTTATTTTGGTTAATATTACCCCTCCAATTTCATCTTTATTGTTAGAAATGGAGATTTCACCTTTCTTTAAAGCTGAGCTCCAAAATATACATATAGTACTTCTTTATCTACTTCTCTGTTATTAGACATTAAAGCTATTTCATTAGTTTAGCTAACATGAATATTACAGCAATGAATGAAGGGGTGTTCATTCAATGCTGTTATTTCATAAATATTTTGAGAAATCTCCGTACTGCTATTTGCAGAATAAGGATCAGCCTACATTCCCATCAACAGTGAAGGATTCCTTTTTGTCAAATCTTCAGCAATATTTATTGTTTCTAATACTTTGATATGATATATTCTTACAAGCATGAGGTAGTATCTCATTTTGATTTTGTTTTGGATTTCCCTGATGATAAGCAATGATGAATTTTTTCATTGGTTTATATGTTTTCTTTGAGAGTCTATCTAGCTTTTCTGTCCATTTTATTGAATTATTTATTATATTAATATCTTTATTACATTTTGGAAAAAAATTATGTGTATGATACATGATAGCATGTAGTGAATACTTAAGTGGTTGTCCAATTTTCCCTACATGACTTATTGAAAAGGTATTTCACCTTCTAAGGAATACTCATGTCCCCTTTATCATAAATTAACCATTAACAGGAGTCTGGGTATATATTTAACTTACCAAAAGGGTAGAAACCTTCAATGAATTAATAGAAGTAGTAGAAAAATATAAAAAAGAATGCAGTAAAATGAACAATATCATCAACGTACAGTAAAAACAAAATTGAACCCCTAAATAAGAAACTGTGGGAGATGCAATGCATAAAACGAGAAATAGAAGAACTCAAGAATGCAGGGAAGAGACAGGAAAGCAAATTAGAAGAAATAGAAGAGTCAGCACACTAGAGGATACAGAAGTAGAGAGAGTGAAGAAAGAAAGAAAAGCAGAGTAAGAAAACAAAAGAAAAAAAGCAGAGATATGTCAGCTACCCTAAAGAAAACAAATATAAGAGTAATTGGAATACCAGAAGGTGAAGAGAAAAACATAGGGTCTGAAAGGCTCTTAAATGAAATAATGGAGGAAAATTTCCCAAATCTGAAGAAAGAAATGAAAATAGACATACAGGAAGCAAAAAGGACACCAAACTACTTTAATGAAAGAAACATGACACATCATAGTAAAACTTACAAAAGATAAAGATAAAGAAAAAATTATGAGAATAACAGGAGAGAGGAAACAGATAATCTACAAAGAAAAACTGATCAAATTGACTTCAGATTTCACAGAGGAGACACTTCAGGCAAGGAGAGAATGGCATCCCATCTTCAAAACACTCCAAGACAAAAAGTGCCAACCAAGAATACTCTACCCAGCAAAGCTGTCCGTCATTTATGACAGAAAAACCAGAACCTCCACAGACTAACAAAGCCTACAGAAATTTGCCACCACCAAACCTCCTCTCGAAGAAATCCTGAAAGAAGCCCTAAGAGAGAAACCTGCAGAAGAATAAAAGGAATGAACAATAAATAAATTTTAAAAAAGCTAAAACAGAACCCCAAATGACCACCAGGAACCCACTGTTGGACCCTCAAACATCAATAATTACTCTAAATGGCAATGGACTAAACTCATCAATCAAAATATATAGAGTTGCAGACTGGATTAAAAGACAGAACCCAACATTCTGCTGCATCCAAGAAACATATCTGATTCCGAAAGACAAGCATAGATTGAAGGTAATAGAATGGAAAACAATTTTACAAGCAAACAGCCTCTGAAAAAAAGCAGGAGTAGCCATCCTTATAGCAGACAAAGCAGATTTCAAAATAAAAAACGTAACAAAGGATAAAGATGGCCACTCTCTAATGGTTCAAGGGTCAATCAACCAAAAAGACTTAACAATTATTAACATATACTCACCAAATGAGGGAGCACCAAGATTTATAAGACAGCTACTAAGAGAGCTGAAAACATATGTAGTAGGAGATTTCAACACCCCACTCTCAACAAAGGACAGATAAAAAAAAAAAGCTACCCAAGGAAACAAAGCCTCAAAAGAAGACCTAGACAAAATGTACCTAATAGACATCTACAGGATGCTACACCCACAAGGAACAGAATACACCTTCTTCTCAAATGCACATGGATCATTCTCTAAAATTAACCATATACACAAGGCAAACATGAATAAATACACAAAGGTTAAAACAATACCAACCTGTTTTTCAGACCACAAGGGCATCAAACTAGAAATCAACAACAAAAAGGAAGTAAGAAGAACACCTAACACTTGGAGACTGAACAATATGCTTCTAAAGAAAGAATGGGTAACTGAAGAAATCAAAGAAGAAGTTAAAACTTACTTCGAAACAAATGACAAAGAAAACACAGCATTCCAAATGTCTGGGATGCAGCAAAAGCATATGTAAGAGGAAGGTTCATAGCAATATAGGCCCATATCAAAAAGCAAGAAAATAACCAAAAAAACAACCTAATCTATCAACTTGAAAAATTAGAAAAAGAGCAACAGAAAAACCCAAAATCCAGCAGAAGACAAGACATAACAAAAATAAAAGAAGAAATAAATAATCTAGAAGCCAAAAAAACTATCCAAAGATTTAACGAAACCAAAGCTGATTCTTTGAAAAAATGTATTTTTAGACTTACAATCTATTTTATAGATATGTGTCTATTTTTACTTTAATACCATACTGTTTTGATTAATATGGTTTTATTTATAATGTTATATGGGAACATAATACTACTATCTTTCTTTTTTGTCAAGATTGCTCTGGTTATTTATTTTTTTATGGTTCCATACAACTTTATGTAATGTTAGTTCTATTTTATTGAAGAATGACACTGAAATTTTAATGACTGCATTGAATCTGCATATTATTTCAAGTAGGATATCAGTTCTAACAAAACAAATTCTTCCAATCCTTATGAAAGAAATATCTACTTCTTTTAGAAACGTTTTATAATTTTTGTTCTACAGGTTTTTCACCTCCCTCTTTTAATCTATTTCTAGGTATTTAATTCTTATTTTATGTGATTGAAATTTATTTTTTATTATTTTCTCCTCTAATTCATTGCTTGACCATAGACAAAATAGATTTTTACATTTACTTATCTTTCTGCCAATTTTGTGTAATGTTATTGTATCTAAAAGATTTTTAATGGGCTCTTTAGGATTTTCTAGGTATATTATCAGGTCACCTACAAATACTGAAAATTTATTTCACTATTCTAATATGGGTTGCTTTTGTTTCTTTCTTTTGACTAATTGCTCTAGTTAGGAGTTCCAATAATTTTTTGAATAATATTGATGAACATGAATATTCTTGTCTTATACCTGACTATACAGGAAAAGCTGTTAATTTTCCATCATTGAGAATGATATTACCTATAAGTTTGTCATATATGGCCATTGTTAATGAACAAAAAATGTACACTATGCACAAAAATTAGGAATGATAAATTTCATATGAATGGTGACATTTGCCATGTTCTTTCAGCATCTCTCTAGATCACCTGGGACAAGACCTCTTGGACATAAGACTACAAATCTAGTCTGAAATAAGCTCTGTTTTATTAATAAAGAGGCTACATTAAAGTTGATTGTAATGCTATATAATTCAGAATAGTAATGTAATTTATACCTTTTTTCTTAACAGGGTTTTCATTGTTATAGATATCAGAATGTAGTCTCTATTTAAGAAATAACTGTGGTCACCATTGAGAGAAAGACAGTCTCAGTCTCTGACATCCATTCAAGTACATTCTAAAAATATTTCCCCTTTGAATTTGCTTTACGGTAGGTAGAGAGATTATGAAAGAATTGGGTCTTGAGTTGAATGTTAAGACAATTTTATGAAAATGATAAGGGACCAACATCAGCAATAAGCATTTCAGTTGTAACAGGAACTTGTGAAATGAAGAATTTTGGTAAATATTTCACTTTATTTATTAATATGAGTCATGATTAAACACACTTAAACTTCCATTTATTTGCTGAGTGAAATAATTATGCTGTATTCACTTTCTGTATTTAAAATTACAAAACTAGAAAATTAAGACAGAGAAACATAAACATTTCAAATAACAACATCTAAGGGGCATCTCTATTGACAAAACAAAAGGATAACAACAAAATAAACTTCTGTATGTTTTTCTACAAAGGCCAGCAGAAAAAGAAAATTATCTCTTGAAGATTTGGTAGTGAGACAAAATAAGGGAACTTGCTAGTTAAGAGTTCTGTTTATCTAAAACAAACAGGAGAGCCACCTGATGCTGCTATAAAAATAAATTTCTCAGGAATATATAATAAACCAAAAGAATCTCCTGAATTAGTTGCCATTTCTATATCAGCAAAAACTGAGTTATGCATGAATATGATGGCAACTAAAATTAAGACTCCACAGCCTGTTCAAAGAAAAGAATAAACCTGGGTTTCCAGGAAAAAGAAAACAACACAGATTATAAATCTGTTCATGTGTAAATGACACTGATAACATGCACATTTACATTTACATAATTGAGATATGAGTCGCAAAGTAAAAAATAAGAAAAAAGTGCAGTTCTTTTGGTTTCAGTTATGACACACAAAGAACATAAGATATATCACTCATTCTTATAAGAGAAAGCTGAACAAACAGAAAATCAGTGATACTTAATGAATCCATCAGAGAAATGAGATTTTAATACAAAGCAACAAAAACTCTAAACTATGGAGACACAGGTGTGTCCAGGGTCACAATTCAGATGCTTATTTGAGGTTGAATCTTCTAAATCATTACTCGGTTGTAACACTAAGTTTTTAGCTTTGACAAATTGCTAGAAGTAGAGTATGAACCATATGAGAAATGAAGCTACTGGGGACTACGTTCAATGTTGCCTAGCCCTTCAGACTTGCCTAGCCCTTCAGACTTTCATCTCCTAATTCTACCAGATCCTCACAGAGAAAAATCCACTACTGTGGAATGAAAAGACTAATCACTGTACTGTAAAGTGTCCATTGAGTAAACTACATATACATATACCAGTTACCCCAGCTGGTAGAAGGACCTTCTTAAGACTCCAGCCTCCTCTAGCCTTTTGGTTCATTAAAATGAAAAAAGCACACTGGAGAAAGTGAAAAATAAAAATGTGAAGTCCGCAACCCATAAAATCTAGTCCCCTAAATTACTGAAAATTGATCAAGAAAATAGAGGATATTTCTGTCTTGATCATGACTTTCACCCAGTTAGCAAAGATGGCCAACCACATGACACAATAACTTATTAGTCACAAATATGCATAGCTTAGATGAATTCAGAAACACAGAGAACAGACAGTATCTGTGGGAGATACACTTTGTAGAATGAAGAAGTAGAGATGACTCTAGTTCCAATGGGACGATGTTATTGACTTGTTTGAATAATTTCTCAGCAAAGAAGGAATCAAAACTCATCCATTTAACCAAGCACTATGTCTGTCCTTAAGATAGATGGTTCTTTGGCAAATTCACCTTATATACAGGAGCGAAATGGAAGGGGAACTGATGATCAAGCCACTTGTGGTTCATTCAGTTTTGTTGGTATATGGCCAAGAAACACCCAGGATGCATATTATAGAGAGGGTTCTGTTCATATGTGCTCACAAAGCCAATAGAAGCAGATTCTTAATATTACAGACTTTTAATATAATTGGAATGCATAGCAAAAGAGAAAGAAAAGGTTTTAAATGATATTCAGGGCAGCTAAGTTCCAAAAATCTGCCACCATTTAAGACAAGGTGTCATACACACAAACACACATATACATACACACATGTCAAGGAGCCATAGATGCAAATACACATACACACACAAACACACACACATATACACACTGTCGCACTGTTGGATTCCAGAAAGCTAGGGCAGAGAGATTCAAAATTCAAAATGGACCATATGGTCCACCATGAGGACAAGACAATAACTGCCTTTATTTGTGCCGAGGATCAGGAGCAACCTCTTCACATATCTCTTATGTATGTGTTTCTTCCAAGAATTTCCCTATTTCCAAATGTCTTCTCCTTCCTCCATCATTCTACTTCAATTGACAGAGCTCCCTCACTCCTCCACAGATGCCAACTATTGAGAAAATCAAGTTCATAGCATACCAGGATTTATAAATCAAGGAATGTAAGAGTTTGTCTCCATAAAGATAGAGGTGGAATGGGTGGAGTTCATTCAGGACATCTTTCACTGACTAGGCATTTGTCTTCTGATAGTTTTGGGTGTTAAGTATTTGAAATAATAATTTTACTTCTCACAGCTCCCTACTTTTAGCAGATATCAGCAGGAATTCATTATAACTACAGTGGAAAAGAGCTCCAAGAGGTAGACTCTCTGAAGAAGCCCAGGGTCAAATGAGAAGACACAAAGAAAACTGGAGAAATTTGAAGTGTCAAGTAACTGTAGATAAGGCAAATATAAACCATAGATTAATTAAATTGATTATCTGCTTCAAAAATTTCCCTTCAATTTCTATCATCGTAATAAAGAGCATACCTGTCAACAAAAATTAAAAGTAATTTCAAATTTACAAAAAAAATTTCAAAAATTGAAATGGCAAATTAAGTAGCCAAATGAGACTCATATATGACACAAATAATGCAATATTCAATGAATTTAAAATAAACACAGTTTATGCTAAGGAATCTAGTGGTAAAAGAACAGAGGGATAATATAAGCAGAGAAATAAAAAATTTAAGAAATAATCAAAAGGAAATACTCAAAATTGAAAAGCAATTAAAAAATTAAAAAAATACCTTTAATGGTCTCATAAGTATGTTGAACACAATTGAGGGGGAAACTTACCTATCAGGAAGCTTGCAAAAGAACAATGAAAAATTCCCTCTGAAAATCAAATGAAAACATATCTTTTAAATGAACAAAGTTATGAAGGGAACATGGAAGGCCAATTTTAAAAGTGATAGTATAAGCTTAATATAAGATCAGAATAAAAGGGAAGAGACTATGGCACAGAAGAAAAAAATTAAAGTAGTAATAGTTAAGAAATTTTCACAACTCATGATTATACTAAGACCATACTTCCAGGAAAGCAGGAATAGTCAGATAAAAGCTAAAAATAAAATATTAAGGAAGAGGAGGGGAAGGAATAGGGGAAAGAAACGAAGAAGGAGGAGAAGTAGATAACTATATAGGGGGGAAGCAAAGATTAAAAGATAGAAAATAGAGGGGAAAATAAACATCTTAATTATAGAGGAATAAGGTCTTGCTTGCATGGATTCTAATAAGAACTTGCCAGTAAGGACTTCTTATTAGAATCCATGCAAAACAAACTTGGAATAAAGTGATTGGAGAATAAAAATTTTCAAAACAACTAAGAATAAAACCACCACCCTAGAGCTTCTGTCCAGTGAAAGTTACTTCAAGTCTGGAAAACAGGTGTAGAATTTTCAAACAATCCAAATGAGGGGATACTTACAAAAAAAGCTCATTGCTCAATTCTTCAGGAAGAAAGAAAACGATATTCATAAGAAATGTAAATATACATAAAGAAAAGAAAATATGTATACAAACAAAAATCTTTTCTTTTTCTTATCCTTAGTTGAACCAAAAATATTATAGTTTAAAGTAATTAGTGTAACAATATGACATAGAATATAGAGAAAGGAATTTTAAGTGTTTTATTATAAATTACATGTTCTGCAAATGAACTGGTAGAGTGTTTATGAAGATGGACAGAATTTAGCCTGAACTGTATATTAAAAACTATAGGGCAACTATTATTTTTTTAAGAAAAAAATAGAAATATTAACAAAGAAGATAAAGTAGAATAAGAAAATAATCTGAAGGAAAAATGTTAAAGGAATATTTATTCAAAAACTTACTAAAATTTAACAAGACGAGTCTAACATTATTATAATGACCCCCTTCATTCCTTCCCCTCTGCCATCTCAGAATGCTAGAAGTCCCATCCCAATTGATTAATCTGAAAACAAAGGACTGACTTCAATATGAGACTTAAAACACAAGAAAAGGAATGCAAGAAAGCATTTGCGTACTGGATTGGAGATACGATCATGGAGATTACAGAATCACACCTACAGCCTCACAGGGAGTGAATGAGCCAAAATCTAAGTGCTGATAGATCATTCAAGAGAGCAAGTTGCCCTGACCCATTCCACAGGAGAGGAAGGACACAGAGTTGGGGCATCAGTCTCACAGCAAAACTGCAATCTTAGGGAGAGGAAGTGATCTGCAAAGGCCATCAGCAGATGCCTGTTCACATTGAGAAACTTCTTTACTGAATGGCACAGGGAACGGATTGGAGAAGACAGTCAACTATGAGCAGATACTGACAGACTCCAAATGATCACAGACTAGCTGCTTAACGCAAAGTGAAAACTGAACACCTACCAGCATGGTTTGCTATATCCCAGGAATACAGTCCCTAACCCAAGAAAAGGACAATGCCACAGCAAACAAAGAGATCAAAGGACAACATAATTCAACAAACAATAAGGGAAGAGGGGTCTGGGTGAAGAGAAGGGCTATCAGTGGGAGGGGAAGGCATTCCAGTACCACTTACTGACATTGTAAGAAATCTAAAGCATTATAAAAAAGAAAAAGAAAACAAAGAAGACATGCAGATGTCAAAAGGGACATTAAAAACAAAACTAAAAAGAGATCTATCACTTATCAGAGAAATACAAATCAAAATCACAATGAGCCATCACCTCACACTTATGAGAAGTGTCAGAAACAAATGGTAAGTAGGAGAAGTAAAAGGAGCCCAATAAATATTGACAGGAATGGTGGCCCAGGCTCTATGGGGAACAGTATGGATGTTACTCAAAACATTTTGAAAAGATCTACCATTTAATCCAGCAATTCCATCCCTAGGTATCTGTCCAGAGTGTATGAAAATACTACTTCAGGCCGGGTACAGTAGCTTGTGCCTGTAAGCTTCAGCCTATGAAGCAGCCAGGGCTAGGGATCGCAGTTAGAGTCCCACCTGGGGCCTGTAGCGAGACCTAGTTCCAAAAAAATAGTTGGGCGTGGTAGCACGCTCCTGTAATCCCAGCTACCTGGGAAGCTGAGGCTGAGGATTGTTTGAGTCTGTGGTACCCCGGGCAACGAGAGCCCGCAGTTCCACGGGCAAAAATAGCGAGACTTAGTCTCAAAAAAAAAAAAAGAAAAGAAAAGAAAACACTACTTCAAAAAGACATGTTCCCAATGTTCCCAATAATTTTTTCAGCAATGTTCACATTAACAAAGCTATGGAATCAACTTAAGTGCCCAACAACAGCTGCAAACTCACAGAAGATACAATATACTGTGTACACATATATACACACATATTTACCTATATATACACATATGCATGTATATATAAACATACATGTGTATATATGCATAAATATGTATATAATATATGTGTTTATATGTATATGCATATATCCATATATACACAATGGAATATTATTCAGCTATTAAGAGGAAATCCTGACATTTGCAGTAGTTTAGATAGAAATGGAAGAGAGTATGTTCACAAATATAAGTTTGAAGGAAATAGACAAACACTAATGATTTCACTCATGTGAGAAATATGAAGAAATAATGCGAAGAAACAAAGTCAAACCAAAACAAATGTGATGTGATCATTTACTTTTAAAGATAGGTGAGCTATACTCCTAAATCATATACGGTGTTGTAAAGCAACATTACCCCAATAGAGATGATGATAGCTAGCTATATCTATAGCTATACAGATAGATAAATGGAGAGGTAATAGATAGTTAAAATATTAAAATGAACACAAACAGACAGATAGCTGGCCAGATGGAAGCACGCAACATTTCTCAGGCTGAACCTTGATAGCTGAACTAAGCTTTGGGAGAATATGGTTGATTGGTCAGGGTTCCCTTATTCCACAACTCACTTGAAAGTTGGAGGGTGCAGAACACTGATTATAATGGGGACATGGAAATGACTTTTCCATCTGTTTGGTTTTCCTCCACCCAAACATAAATCCAGTCTACTCAGAAAAGAGCAATTGGGAGACATTTGACAAAATAACTAATGTTGCTCTAACATATCAAGACTGCCAAAGTCATCAAAAACTAGTGTAGTATGACAAACTGGTTCCAGCCTAAGGAATCTAAGAAGGCATAGCAACCAATTGCAAAAGATTCTAGCACAAAAAATGAGACATTAGGTTAAAACCAAGGAATTCTGAATAAGTGTGAACTTTAGTTAATAATCATCTACTGGCATTGCTTCCTTTGTTGTAGCATATGTGCCATATTAATGTATCACATTATTAATAGGAAAATTGGTAGCAGAGTATATGTGGACTCTTTTATCTTTATAATTTCATTTTTTGGACTATCTTTGCAAAAACTATCATAGAATGTAGTTTTTACTAAATGAA
This sequence comes from Uropsilus gracilis, assembly GCA_004024945.1. Taxonomy (NCBI): domain Eukaryota; kingdom Metazoa; phylum Chordata; class Mammalia; order Eulipotyphla; family Talpidae; genus Uropsilus; species Uropsilus gracilis. The sequence goes on along the minus strand of PVHY01003119.1, from coordinate 63,755 downwards.
AGAGAGAGGTTACAGGAAGGAGGGAGAGGGAAAGTAAGAGAAAGGAAAGTAAGAAAGAAGAAATGGAGGGAGGAAAATGGAAAAAAAGCTTACATCTTAGACTTAAAGAAATTTTAGTCTAAAGAGACTTTAATGGTTTTGACAGATCACAATGGAAACTTAGTAGTGAGTGGTTTGTGGAATAAACCTTATTCCTCTTTTTAAATATTGATAGAATTTGTCCATCTCCAGTCTTTTAGAAGCTCTTTTGTTCTTACATGAGCTTGAAAGATCAATGAAAGTTATCTCACTTAGAGATACCCTTGAGACTCTGGTGTGTAATTTAGATGGGTCAGAGGTTTGAAGTCATGTAAAGCAAATATATATACTCTTACAATCTTTTTATCCATCATGAGTTGATTTACTTCACCCTCAATAATGCTTTCTACCCTTTTCAGTACAAAGAATATTCCTCGTGACAGAGAAGAATGGAACAAAGTAGGAGTTGAAGGTTTGTGTTGCAACAAAATAAGTTCTTTTAATGTTTTTGTTTGTTTGTGTCTCTAAACATACCTAAAAGGTAACACCTCTGTACGTGGCTCCCTGTACATTCATGAGCACATATATTCTTGTTTTGCAATTACTGACCTTAGTCAGTAATTGTCTGGCATTTTTTTTATATGTATGTGAAATCCACCTATGTTTAGCATTGTGTTTTCTATAATTTCTAAAACAGAGTAATCATTCTTATATCTAAGATATATCAAAGTCAAATCACATAGACTGAGATATATTTAACCAATAATATTGAATGTATATTATTTTGAGTTCACTGTCTCTTAATGAATTTTTAAAAACTCAGATTTCCTCTTCAGCATTCCAAAAGATTATAGACTCGAAATGCAGTTTTTATTGAAAAAACTCTTCAGTGACTCCTGAAGTACATGCAGTGGGATGATTTAAATTAAATAGAATGCCATGAGGTTTCTAGCCTTCTTATTTATGCTGAAATTGAGATTTTAAGAGGTTGTAGAGCCTGAGGGAGCTAAATTAGGTCATCTAACCATGCATGTGTGACCCATATATAACATTATGACTTAAATAATTATTTAGGGTTCCATCAATTTCTGATCATAGCCCTGTACTAGGAAAGACTTCCAGGTAGGGTCAAGGGAAGCTGGGTTTGAAGAATCACACTAGGGTGGGGGGTGGGGCAGAGGGAAGAGATTACTACATGTCAAAGAGAAGACAAAAGGATTGCTACAAAGTGGAGATGAGAAATATTGTAAGAGGCCAGGAAAGTTATGTCCTAGGGGGCAACCCCACAACCAGAAAGCAAAGATTTTTTTTTTATTTTTAAAACCAGTGACAGGAGTTCTGTCTTCTTTGCAAATAGACTTTTTGAAAGGGAATTTCTGAATCTTGTCCTCACTGTCCAACAACTTCAGTACCTGAATCTGGAACATGAACCGTTGACTTAACAGAACACAGATCAGTAGCCACTTCCAGTCATGGAGCTGGCATTTGCACTCAGATAAACTGAAAATTCACAGGGATATTGCAGTGAACTAGAATATGAGGTTGGACCATGAGGTTCAAATGGCACCTCAGAAATCTCCTCTGGATACAGCAGGCTTTGCTTCTCCCACCATCAGCCTGGAGAAATATCCATACATTGTTTGTAGGTAGTGTAAACAAGTCTCCAGCCTAGCCAAGTTTTAGGGCACACTTACAGGCCCAGCATCTGTGCCTTAAAATCTGGCTTCATATTAGCTATATGGGCCAGTCTTTCTTACTAAACCATTTTTTTAAATTTTATATGGGGATAAACACTTATATCTCAGAGTTGCTACAGGATTAAATAAGATGTGTACAAAGAGGATGAGTAATTGTCAACAATTAAATACTCAACAAATGGCTATCAATGTAGAACCATGAATACAAACTTACTGATTTAAAGTTAGCATTAATTTTTTATTGTTCACGTTTATCTGTTGTTTTGTACATGTTTAGGAAGCACTTCATACAGTCATCTGTTTCTCTGTGGGGAAAGGAGTATGAAACACCAGGATTTAGAATTCAAGGTGACCATTTTCTATTTGCCTTCCTTTTATATATAGTATGAATTACCAAGTTGCTGTTTTTCCTCTTCATTATACATATTCTCTCTCTTTTTTCTCTCTTCTTCTGTCCCATCTTGCTCACTCTTCGGTGGTAAGCACACAGAGATCAAAGGGGAGGAGAGGCATCAGAGCATTAAGGCCAAGAAAGTCAGGTTTGGACCAGAAATAAAACAGGTTCCAAACAAATTGGCTACTTGTTAAAATATAACTCTTTGATTCACTATCATAGAGAACTTTTTTTTTATTCCTTTGTTCTTGTCCCCACACCTGAATTCTCCATCACAGTATCACTGCCTTTTATTATAAAATTCTGACACTAAGACATGGGATCATTTATGGTGTTTCAGGATCATAGCATAAAATGGCTAAAAAAAATTAATCTCTCATTTTGATTTAGTCTTCTCTTCTGCTCAGTAATGATTTTGGAAGCCATCCTATTGACCTTCTCTGCTTTTGTTCCCATCAAAATCGATATAGTATGCAATGTCATAAATTTGTTGTGGCTGGCTTTCAGTTCATTGTCAGACCAAGTGCTCCCCCTGTGAACTGGGTGATAATGAAGTTGTGGGCAAGGGGCTCCTATAATCAGCAGTCATTATAGTAAATGATCAATAGGCAGTCACAGTCAGTATTGTTGGGGAGGTATTGATCAACATGTACACTTGGAAAGTTAAACTTTACCTGGAGTTCCATAGACAAGAAATATTAACTGCAAAGCAACCAGGTTGAAACAATATTTTTAATAAGTTTCATTCCTCTATTCAACAGAAAAATTAGAAGCCCTACTACTTAGAAGACTGTACTGAGCACACATGTAAATTTTGGAGACTAGAGTTGAATATCTACTTATTCTTGACAATTTTGAGAAATAGATTGAGTAACTGAAAGTTTTCATCCTCCTGCACAAAGGCCTGACCTCCATTGAGGACACGCTCATCACTTTCAGATGTAACCACAGATCTGACTTTGGCATACTGATTTCTTTTCTTTTCATTGTAATACATCACTTATAGATGAAGTCATCAATAACATGTTGATTTAAATGTTATGTTTTTCAATGGCTTATAAATGATACCAATATCATTTGTTTACTATGACTTTAGTTTTTCTTACTAAATTATTTTTTGAGACTTCTTCATAGTATGCATATTACTATGTTTCACTCACATTCACTGTCTCACAGCCCACTGTTTGAATACAATTTCTACTATAGACATTTTCAAGTTTTGTGTTTATTTTCATTTAACTATTATTTGAAAACTGTCATAAATCTGCCCCAGTTCTTTTTTTCTTTGTGCATATAACTTTTAGAAGCAGCTTATATTCCAAGGAAAAGTACATTGGAATTTTGATTGGAATTCCACTATATGTAAATAGATTTATAAATCAAATTTTTGTTGTATAGTATGGCTATTTCTGCTTTCTTTAATGTCTTTCAATATTTTATATCTAATTATATCTAATGGTTGCTGGAGGTCCTTAAGTAACATCTTAGGACTACTGTAATTAGCAACTGTATTAGTTACTTAAAAAAATAGACAAAAAGGTGACTTAAAATAATAAAAACATATTTGCTTATTCCCTTTGAGATTATAAGCTCAAATTCAAGCTGTCTACATGGTCATGATTCTCTGAGACTTTGGGTAGAATTCTCTTCCTCTTCTTAGCTTCTGGTCACATTTGCATTCCCTGACTTGCAAGTCTGTCATTCCAATCAATCATCACATGGTACAGTCCCTGTGTGTCTATTCCTGCCATGTCATTACGTACTTATGCTAAGTATAGTAAAGAGCAAACTTTAAGACAGTAAATGATGTCTTGAATGAACTCCACCCCCATCTCTACAAGATTTCCATTTCCATGCACCTTGTATTACAAGTTCCAATAAGCCATGAAACAGTCTTCCTGAATGGGGACAGCTAGGAAGGAGGGAGATGGATATGTAAATAAAGATGTATTGAAAGAGTAAGGAGACACATAGAGGGAGACATATAGAAAAAAGACATGTGGATACACTTGAAAAAAATGTTTAGAATAGACATGTGGATAAGACATAGAGAGGCTACTCCTAGGACTTCAGCATTTTATCAAGACGATGGTAAACATTATGTTGACCTCTTGGGAAATTACATTGTACATTTATATCCAGAATCTTTCTTTCTGTCTTGTCTCTGCTTAATCTCTTTATTGTGGTTCTCTACCAGAGGGTGTTTTATTAGATTCATGGCATGCTTTTGTGTTTCAGTGGCCCTTCTTCTGGTAGAAGTTGTTTTGCTGGGCATGTATTTATGAGAGAATGGGTAATTTTGGGAGTTGCACTGGGAAAATATTGTTTGAAATCCTTTCTTCTTGCTCTCTCTATGCATTCCAATTCTCTTAAAAGTTTTACACATTCAGAGACATCTTCCTCTGCCTTTGTGTGTACACAGATGACCAGAACTTGCTTTAAAGTGTGGACCTCTTAAGAGATTGGGGTCCCTGGATACCCATTAGTTGCACACTAACAGAACTGGAGTTGATAGTAATGACCTCATTTTACTTAATATTTTTGTAAAGATCTAATCTCTAAATAAGGTCACATTCAGAGGTATCAGGAGTTAGAACTTCTATATGTCTTTCTGAGAGACTCAATTCAACTAATAACAGTATCTTACTTTAATGTTACATTTCTAATAGTCCTTTTACTCTATATAGAAGTGTGACTTTTCCATATTGATTTTAAATCCATTAAACATGATAAATTTCTTTATAATTAGTCAACATATTTTTATTATCAGCAATAAATAATTAAAATTTTGTTTCCTCCAGTATTTGTCAAGGTTATCCAGAGAAATGGACCAATATATTTTTTAATTTAAAAAGTTATATATGTATATATAATGACCTTATAATATTGGATGTTGAGTAGTCTCAGGAAATGTAATGTGTGTTTCCAGTATGTGTCTTAAAAAAAAAAAAAAAAAAAAAAAAAAAAAAAAAAAAAAAAAAAAAAAAAACAGAAGAGCTGAAGGTGTAGGTTCTAGCCCAAGGGAAAAAGAATAGTGTCCCATCTCTAGCAACCAAATTTTAAATTCTGCATCTATTCTATTCTATTCTATTCTATTCTATTCTATTCTATTCTATTCTGTTCTGTTCTATTCTGCTCTATTCTGCTCTATTCTATTCTATCCTATCATTTTATTCTATTATTCTAAATTGAATAAAACCCCTTCTGCAATGCAGTCTGATTTACTGGATTGATTGATTTAAAGCTAATCTCATCCAAAAACACCCTCACAAACAACAAAACCCAGAGTAATGTAGGACCAGATTTTTGGGCTCCCTGTCAAAGTAAGTGACAGGTAATATTATCATCACGCTTTATTTTCAGGGTTTTTTTAACACATTATTTTTCCTTCATTTGCTGTTTTGTCTGGGAACTTTATTAAAAAAGAAATAAAAAAGGATAACAATCTGCATTTTCACCTTATCTTTGATTATTAAGAAATTATTTCCAACACTTCACTAATAAGCATACTACTTGCAGCATATTTTGTTTGTTTAGATATATGAACATATTGCAAATTACACTGAAACACCTTCTCTCCCTAGTAGATAAGAACCAGAGCCATCTGCATGACTAGAAGTCAGAACAGGTTCTCCTTCCCTGTAGTCAGTGCACACATCTGCTGCCTGAGGATAACTTACCTTTCATCCCACACTAATGACCAATGAGCCAGATAAAAACTTAATAACAGGCAGTTACCATTTGCATCACCATAGTGTATTCTTCAGAAAGCAGAGGAGTGATTACTCCAAGATTTGCCATCCACTCTACATAAATAGCATTAGGATTTATTTAGGTCAAGATAACAACACAGAACATTTTAAGAAGTGAGTCCAGAGAGGAAAATTCAAATTCCCCAAGAATAATTGCATTTTTACATCATTTACTTTTTCAGCTGACATAAACTTAACTCAAAACATTTTATGGTTGGAAGAAGTCTTTTAGAGTAAAATCTGTTAGGATGACATCCCAGGTTAGAAACCATTTTTTTATTATCTAAAAATTTCTTTTGTTAAGCATCATTGAGATCAGAATTTTAGTCAACAAAGATTAATGATCAGTAATTATTTAAAGATGCCTATTTTATATTCCTGACTTTTAGAATATTATTTTTGAAAAACAAGAATTATCACTATATTTTATGAAATATATTTTCTGTATTTATTAAAATGAACATATATTTTTGAGGTAAATTGTAACAATCATTTCATTAAATACTAATCCAAGCTTTTCTAAATATATCCAGCTTGACTTATCTACCTGCTAATATTCTATGTGATCTTTTATTATTTCTCTTTTGCATATGCAATCCTAAATGGATTGACTTTGGCTCCCATCCTGGTTTTGAGATAAGCACAACCTTTAAAATGAGTAGAAAGATGTTTTCTCTTTTCAATTCTTCAGAATGTTATGCACAAAGGGTCTAAAAACTGTCACCAGGTCAGAATCTCTCTCACCAGTTCTGTGTTCAACCACTCATTGACACAAATTTTTTTTTAAAAGTATCTTTGGTTCATCAAGAGATGTAGAACCATTTATTTTTTAACTAACAGAGTAGAGAGAACTAGGAGGACAGAAGAACAGGAAGAAGTTCAGTTACCCACAGGTGGTGGGAAGTGGAGCTAAATCTATAGGAGTACTAGAATAGCACTCTAGAGGGCTAGCTATATGATCCTGACATTCTTTCTTAATTTTCAAGCTTACCAATAAATCAGAGCATTCTGGTTCTAGAATTTCTTTGTGGGAAGTTTTTAATAAGGATTAGTAGAAAAGCAAAAATCTACCATACAAGAATGTTTCCTTTTAGCAAGAGGTTTTGGGGTCTGTTTGTTTCTTTTTATGTTTTAATGGGAAGAATATCTCAAGGACTGGGTGTAGTGGCCCTTTTGTGAAAGAAACTTGACTATGAAGACCAGAAACTTTCTCCCTTAAATGAGTTTTCCTCACTAAAATGGGAAGCCCTAAAATTATTATTTTCAACAGGAAAGGAAGAATCTAATAGTTATTGCTTTGCTAACTGAGCCTTTCCAAACAACATGCCTGACTGGTCTTCCCTCCCCCCCTTCTTAACTGTGTCTTAACTGAATTAAGAAAGTATCTTGAAGTCATGTGACCCAGTTACTTGTTTCACTATGTCTTTCCTGAGTTTACAGATAATATGCATGTTATTAGTAAGCTTCATTTTAATTTTTACTCTTCAATATCTCTAATGCTTATTTGATTATTTGCCTATTTTTTCCAACCTCTGAAGAGCACAAAGGGGCACAGAATAATTTCCCTTGTGTCCTTGTGGATTCACTTTTTAAATAGCGTTAAAAATAGATTTTCTATTACTTTGTTGCTTTCTCTGATGAGTTGTATTTTTAAGAACATATTGTGTAAAATGTTCAGATTCATTGCAATCTTCTTTCACACTATAATATCTGATCAGTAATAATGCCCCTCTTTTATTTTTTCATTCTTTATACTAGTTGCTCAAGTCGTCCATCTTTTTTTCTCCTTGTTCAGTATTGCAATAGATTTATACATTTCATTAGTGTTTGTTTTTAAGACCAATTTCTTCTATGGCTAATACTCTCTTTGTAATGTTTACTTTAATAATTTCACTCTCATCTTTAATATTTGCATCTTTGTATTTTTATGTCTATTTGTCTTAGCTCTTAATTTCTAACATTTCCTGTTTTATAATGAAACTATTGATTACTTTTAAATAGAATGCCTCCTCACTTCCCAGGTTTTGATTATAATATCTTCTCATTTAGTTCAGAATGGTCTGTAATTTCTGTTTCCATATATGATTGTTTTGTTTACCTTTAAATTGCCAAGTATATTACTTATCTTTAATTTTTCTTGTAATCATTTATTTATAATTTATATAATTTAATTTACAATTTTATTACATAGCAGTCAGAGAATGTGTCATGTATAACACCAATTTTTGAAGTGTATCAAAACACTAAATTATCTAGGACATGAAAAAATTTCCAAAAATGATAACCATGTGTTTATAAAGAAGTGCATTTTCCAATTATCATATGCATTATTATCCACACAATCAAAGTTATTGTCTGATTTAAAAGCCTCATAATTATTGCTGTTTTTATGCTTATCTCATCTTCTCTCTTTAAATAAAATCTTCGCAAGGGATATATTTTCTCAAAAATCTACCACCAAGTTCATAAAATTTAAAAATTATTTAAAATTTAAAATTATTAGTTGTTGTTTAGTGAATTATTACTTTATAACCCAATCCTCTCTTTTATTTAGAACTATATCCATAATATCAATAGGTTTCATTATAGACTTATTCTCTTTATTGTTATCAGTTTTTCCAAATCTCTTATTAGACATTTTTCTGGTTAGTATTTTCTAGGCTCTATTTTCCCATCTTGCATTTACTTCTTATCATTTTGCCTCTTGAATTCAAAAGAAAAATCATGTTTTTATTCTATTTTTGTCCTAAACTCTTTTTCACTTTTACAGATACATTTGTATTTTTTACAATGTTGGAGGAATAGTATGTCCTGAATGAGGAGCACCCACTGGTGTTTTACATACTCTATCCCAATCTCCATGTTAAGGAGAGCTCAGGCCCAGAGTACTACAACTCTTACCATGTGATAAATATTCCATGACTCTTCACTTTCTAAAGTAAAGTTTTCTTCTAAAGGTGCTGCTAAGGAGCCCTTACTGGTATACAACCAAACACATGTGGGCCTGTTCTCCCTTGATTTTCCTACATTCACTTTTATCTCAAATGGCATTACTTGTAGGACTATTGATCAATTAATACCCATCTGTGTGTGTTTCCCTTCTCTCATTTTCTTTGTAAGTAACTTTTTATTAACTTTTCTCTGTATGACTGCTCTTGACTCTTGTCCTGAATTCTTATTCTTGACATGCGGGGAGAACTCACACTCAGGTCACTCTATTTCTTTTAGGGGATGGCCTAACATATAACTAGGCATTTTATATCCACATTACTTTGAGACTTTTATTTCCCTTTTACTGTGTATTTTTAAATTTTTCTAAACTTCTGCTACTTTAGGCTATTTTAAGTATTATTTTATTTCCTCTTTGAATATTACATCTTCTTTACTTTAACTTTTAGCTCTGATGAAGAAGTGGGAAAAAAAAAATAATGTTCCTGCACTGGTGATGTGAATGTAGATTGTCCCTGCCCTTTAAGGAACTAGTAAAAAGATTTTTCAAAAAGATTAAAAATGGATCTGTTATACGATAGAGCATTTCCACTCCTAGATATCTACCATGAGAATACAGAAGTTCAAAGTGTTTTATGCACTCTTATTTTCACTGAGATACTATTTACAATTAGCAAGTTACTGAAAGAATCAAAGTACCTATATTCAGATTAGTGAATCAGGAAGGTGTGGTATGTGGTATATGCATACAAAAGAATGCTACTTGGTTATCAAAAAGTATAAATTCCTCCCATCTGCAGCAACATGGATGCAGCAGATAAAGATTATATTAAGTAATATAAGCCAGAAGGAGGAGGATAAATGCCAACTGGTGTCACTTGTATATGTATATAGAGAAGCCAAAGAAATGTTCAGATAAAATTAAACTGACAAAAGACCTGAAAGATAACTACAGAACTGAAGCTACCAGAGATGGGGGATAAGGAAGGATGAGAACAAAGTGAGGAGGGAGCGCAATGGACTATGGGTGCTTTGGTGGCAGATGTACTATAACAAAGTACAGCTTTAGGAGATATTATACTCCTTAAACTCCAGCAATGATGTAAACCAATGCTACCTTGATTCAAAATATATGTGTATGGTTGGTGACAGATATCTGAGGAAGAGTGAACCATTCATCTAAATCATATATATTATTAACCAACTTTACTTCAATAATAAAAAACTGTAAGAAAATATAGATAGCACAGTATGAAGTTAATCAAATAGCTTAATACTCATAAATTAAAGATTAAAAAAATGGGAATGTTCTTCCCCAAAGAAAAATACAATATTTAAACTTTCATTATCCCTTTCAGATGATGTCATATTTTTTCCTTGTTTTTTTATTTATATTTTTCACTTCTACACTACATCATTCCTCCCACACACCACACACACACATACACAAATTAGACATTATCTGTTTTAATACAACAAGGAATACTTATGCTATATTAGTGTATATACACACTCACTAATGAAAATATCTACAATTACTTGCACATTCTATATTAAATTTCTATATGGGTTTCTTTAATTTCTGCTTAATGTAAGTCCATACAGAATTTCCTTATAAATAATTACTGATAACAAGTTTTTTCCTCTGTAGTATTATTTTAGCCTCATTTTTGAAAACTGTAGAACTTTAAATTCTGTAATTATTTATTTAATTTCAGTACATTAAAGATAATATTTCACTGTTCTTTTGTTTTAATAATTCCTTTTAGTAATTAGATCACCTTAAATAATAAACTGTATTTGATCCATATTTTCTCTATGGTTGCTTTAAAATTCTCACTTTCTTTGGTGTACTAAACTAAACATAACATGTCAAGAATTTTTTTAAACTCCTTTACCTTTTTGTTAATCATTGGATTACCCTCCTAAACTAGTTAGTTGAATGAATGACATAGGACACAGAGTACAATGCAACATCATAAGAAGAAAAAGATTAATTACACACAGAGAAACATAGCTGAAATTTGAGATCACATGACTGAAAAGGGAAAAAGCAAAACAATAGTCTAAAATTATAATATATATTTTAAAGAAATATAATTTATATAGAACAATATAAACAGCGATCATTATAAACAACAGCATAGATTCTAAACACTTAAAAATAGTTGTTTAAGAAAATGGGAGCAAACGTGATTCCTTCTATCTCCATCTATGTTGCTACGAAAAACAAGTTTGTCATGTTAGTGGAAATAAGTCAGAAAGAAAGATAGAGATAATGGAGGGTCTCACTTATATGAAGGATATAGGGAAAACAGACAAGAAAAAGTTAAAACTGTGAGCAGAACTGAAGTATAAAACAAAAGAAGAGGAGGTAGGTATAATAAGGGGAGGCACAGGCACAAGAGATCAAAATGATGGTTCATGGGTGACAAGATAGAGGGAGAACTTCAGGGTAGACAACGATGTAATTATATATATATATATATATATATAAACATAGATACGCACACACACACATATATACATATATGAGCAATTATTTTTTAATCAATCAATAAAGAAATAAGAAAGAAAGAAAGAAAGAAAGAAAGAAAGAAAGAAAGAAAGAAAGAAAGAAAGAAAGAAAGAAAGAAAGAAAGAAAGAAAGAAAGAAAGAAAGAAAGAAAGAAAGAAAGAAAGAAAGAAAGATCAAAATGAAAATAAAGGGTAGATTAAAAAAATCAAGCAAACAATCTACAAATACATGGAGAGGTCCTGCATTGATCAGTATGATAAATTATACCAATACAAAAATATTGCTAATTCATACATTACATCTGAGGTCCAAATGGTATGTGTGTAGGTATGTGTGCATGTGTGCCCATTAAATTAGCATATTCTTTAATGAAAATTTTTAATGAAACTCATAATTATTTTATTTATACTTTTTAGACTTTTCAAGTTTTTTTTAAAAGTCATTACTTTCTCATTCAAGATGATGTCTTCTATTTTCTAGAGAAGGAAATGTGTATATGTATGTGTAATAAATAAATGTTTAATCTACCCAGTGTATAACTCTGCACTGGTATTGGGTGGAATTTGTTATATCTCTCTTGGCAACAAGCAGTAGGTATTTTGTGATAGTTCTCTTTCTCAGGTTCTACCTGAAGAAAATAAACATCTGAGCGGCATGATTTATAAGATATAAAATGTAAACCTGTTTCATATCTCTCCCCTATGATGTCAGTTTAGATTTGGACCCCAGTTACAGGCTATTTTGCAGCAGCCCACACAACTCTGAGGGATGTGTCTATTGGTCTGTAATATTTTTATGCTAGCCACACTGGAAGGCAAAAACTGTCAAAATAAGCACATGCCAAGCTAGAATATATCCTAAGTCAAGGTATAAGATTTTAGCATAAAGAGATCTTTGAAATTTTGCTCATGATGAGCTAAATTTTTGATTAAAAGAATAGGTACATGGAAAAACCAGAAAACACTTCAGAATACACACCTCTGCTCAAACCAACATTTCTCCTTTTTCAATCAATGTTTCTTCACAAATACAGATGAAACTGGTTAGTTCCAGTATAGCTGCAATCAATGAAAATGTTTTCTCCAGTCTAAGTCACACTCCTCTCTCTCTCTCTCTCTCTCTCTCTCTCTCTCTCTCTCTCTCTCTCTCTCTCACTTGTCTATACTCTTTGTCTCTTTTTCTCCATTCCTACCTGCCTCCTTCATGTGTCTCTCTCAATCCCTCTAACTTTCTCTTTTTTCTGTCTTTCTCTGTGTATTTAGCTCTTTCTGATATTTTTTTTACTCTCAAACCTTTCTCACGCACTACCTTTTCCCTTTGACAGAAGGATTTCAGGTGTTCCATTCCTTTGCCTTTCCTCTCTTCACACATCTAACACTGAGTCAGAAGCCTGCATTTTTTTCCATTAGAGCACTCCTTAACTATAACTATTCCAGGGGACTAAAGGAATATGCACAACCACATTTTTCCTTCCTCTTTTCCTGTTGTTAGGCCCACCCCCTTGAACACTTGGTATGGTTCATGCCCCTGAGAAGAGAAGCTATTTAAAAGGTTAGGCATGGCCTGAAGTAGCATCAGTTAATGCCATTTCTGTAGTGAGTATATGGCTGAATTTATGAAAACTTTAAATGAAAATCCAGTGACCAGGAGCATATTCACCGACTCACAAAAATGTCTTCTTTGCAAAACAGAAACAAGCAAAGGGAAGGAAAATAAAGAGAAGGATCTAGAAGAATATTTGACATTTGATTCCAACCCTATGCTTCTGGTTCAAGTTCATCCTTGAACTTTTCAAGCCCTTATATTAATTAATGGAACTTGATCTTCTGCAATGGAGAATTCTGATGAGAACTGGGGAATCATTTATTCTGCACTTTGCAGTCTATGAATAGTGTCTGAACATAAATGGTGTGAAAAAATAGTGAATGAAAGAACAAAATTCATATACGATAAAGAGAAAGATGACTTAAACAGAAGTTGGGGGACGAATACATAAGTCACATTTGAACCAATAATGTTTATTGACAGAAGGCAGTGCAGACTTGGACAAGCAGTGAGAAAAAAGTAGATAAAATGCCAAATCAGTAAATGTGTACATTTTTCTTATTGACTGTCCATGAATTTAATATTGGGTCCAGTTCCTAAATGATTGCTTCTTCCTTGGCTTGTTCCCTTTCAACCTCTCACTGCATCCAGTGTCTAGGACTACCATTACATTTATTGTCTCTCCACTGGTTTCACAAGAACCTTCAGTCCTGGCCTTACTCAAGCCTGTCTTCCTTTGTCAAAGTCTCACATTCTTAACTTACCTACTTTCTGCACCCCTACTAAATTTTGTGCTCAGTCTCTCAATATCTTGCCCTCAGAATCCAGAGATGTGCTTCATAGTCAAGGACACTAAAGAGGCAAAAAAGCACAGCAGAGTCTAATAGGTACTCCCAGCTCATAACACTTAGCATCTAATTGATGATTTATCTTAGGTTATTTGCTTCTAGGGTTATTTTGAAGAGCTATACTTAAAGAGCACAGTAACTTAATCCAACATGAATACCTCACCAATGAATTTCAAAACAATCACAAGCTGTTCAGACGTATGTTTTGGATGGAGTTGGGAAATAGGATGAGACAGGTGGTTCCTTGCAAATCACATCTGAGAAAAGTCAGTCTCTGACCACAGCCCCCAAAATGCAATTTAATTTTGGTACAGCCATGATTAGAGCTGTGCAAAAAACCTCATCCCAGAAGCACATGGAAGCAGCTTCTGTTCATGCTTTCTCTACTCTAGTCTCAGAGTTTTGAGCTACAGAATATTTAATGAACATTAGCACTTTTCATACTGAGTAACTCAAGGTTATAGAACAAAAAAAGACATGACATAAACACACTGGAACTGAAGCTTGGCATTCTGATTTTCAGTAGCTCCCCATCGCTTAATAATTTCTATGAGACACATGTCACCACGTCTGGATTTTTATTTCACTATACATTGTTGTAGATGCTATTGTGTGGTTAAGGGTACAGCTCAATATTTCCTCTCTTTAGAAGGTAATTCTTTTCTCTGAATTCCTCCAAGCTTAAATTTTCCCATATTTGGTGGTGATGATAAACTGAATGATTAAAGAAATGACACATGCATAGAGATGGAGTCATTCATGAAGTCTAAGGCTTTCCGGTCCTGTATATAAGATATGAATAGACTGCCTAGAAAATTATGTCTTTTTCTTCATTTGTAACTCTTAGTTTTCTCATGGTCACAGACTATTTCAATTAAGCTATGAAAATATATATTATCATTAATCCTACTTCCTTTTATCATAGGTTACTGTACAAAATATTTTATTTTGTTCCTTTTAGTTATTCAAAAATAAAAGTCAGTTATTAATCAGACATTTAAGTACTTGCTATATCTCAGGTAGTTCAAAGTAATGTAACAGAAAGGTAAATAAAATTTACAAACTTTCCTTATGGAGGTCACAAAGAACTAGGAAAGACATATGAGTAAGCAAGTACATGCATGAAGGTATGCTATATCTAGTGTGTGAACCTATTCCTCTCTACTCTTTTCATTATACACAGTTTTGAATCACAATAGTCATGCAATAAGCAACCAAATGAGAAGAATCAAGGGAAAAGAGGAAAACAAGTTGGTTTATGAGTCCAAGATCTGATAAATAGCACGGCAGCAGGGAGTCTGGGTTCACTCACTCAACAAAGTAGTCTTCCTGAGCACCAACTTACCACAGACAGCAGACCACATATGCTCACTCTCCCCAAGGATCACAAAAATAATAATAATAATAATAAAACAAATCTACCTGACAATATCCAAAGAGTCCTAGACCACGGAAGAGATAGATTTGTTGGGAGTCCTTCAATAATAAGTGGCAGAGGAGCACTGTCTTTTTCTTCCATACCTGAGACTTCTATGTTTCTCTGAGATATACAAAGATAGGCAGGTGAAATCAGCAAGAAACATTCAGTCACAATAAAGAGTCTCACTGTTTTTCTACACATCTAAGACACTTTCCCCTCTCAAGAGATCCTGATTCAAGTTGTATATGCCTTTTGAAGCAGAGACTGATCAAATTAAAAGTAGAACAATTTACAATTATAGAGACATCAATATCCCTTTTACGCAACAAATATTAGATTCCAAGAAACATACATGTGACCTTTTGTTCTCAGATAACCCTGGAGTTCTCTGCTTAATGTTTTGCTTTTTCCTTATCATTTGGTGATCCCCCATGTTTAAATTTTATACCCTCTTTCTAGAAAGTCTCCATCACCTCTATAGTTTCAAGATTTGCTTTTTACAGTTTTATTTCCAAATTATCAGAATCCTATTTCCAACTGCTACTTGGAAATGTCTTTAAATTTCTTTAATATATCTTGCAAATCATCACAGAAACACTTTCCCCTTTAAAAGTGTATATTATCCTTATATTCTGTGTCTCAATTATGCAACCTATTGCTCAAGTATATGTTACAAAATTTCATTTCCATCTAATCCCAAACTATACCAAAACAATATCAGTTATCTTCCCAAATAGTTACTGAAATTTTCTCTTGTTCTACAATTTAACATTACTTTCTTAAGTCCTCACATCACTTTCTATTACTTATAGTTACTATTTACTGAGAGCTTACTATGTGCTAAACTGATACTTGTGTCTAACATGTTTTCTTAAACAACCGTTAAACCAATATTTGACATTACATTTTTTGGGAGGAGGAAAACAACTCTGCTTATCTCTCTAGTCCCCTCCATTCTTTTTTATTTCTCAAACGACAGAAGCATTACTCCTTAGTAAACATCAGTAAATATTTAAGGTCATAAAGAACATGACTAGATTAAAGGACACTAGAATAACTTGATGGGTACAGGCCAAGAATGTTACCATCTTCTCAAAACACAAAATGATCCCACACAATAAAGAACTGCTTAACATAAAATACCAGCTGCATCACTATTGGTATATCACTAGGGTAGAACATTGATCTGACTATTTTCAAATCAACTCTCTTATTATGTACCTAAAAGAAATGTATTCTTTCATTGTCTTCTTCTCCATGCCATATAAGTGCACATTTCTCTATTTACACAAAATCCTTTGGTTATGGCCATGGGTTTATTCATGCACAGATGTATTCATTTAGTGACTAATTGATGAACAACTATTATGTGCATGTACTTTGCAAAGTGCTGGGTAGTGAACAACACTGACTGTTTCTATGATGTGGAAATTAGAATACGTTGGAGAGAGAAAAGGAAACTAATAATCACATTTAACTGCAAATAGAGCAAATATAAGAGGGATTTTAATAATTGCATGAAATCAAGAGTATAAAAATTAAAAAGACAGTATCTCTGGACCCGAACTGAGTCAGTCGGGGGGCAGGGGGAAGGTCAGAAAGTTTTCTTCAAATCAAATATCAAGCTGAGGTACAAAAAAAACAGGAATATGTGAACTAAGTAAAAATAGAGAGTAGAGACAGGAGTAAAATTTCTGAAAAGATTAAGCAATACTTAAAATTATCCTATGAAAGAGAGTAATATTGAATGCAGGGTCTTGAAAAGGGTCTAGAGTGGTTGACACAGAACAAAACCAGTTGTGTGGAGCAGATGAGACTGCAAGACAGATAGGACAGAAAATGCCACAACCCTTATTTGTAGCACATCAAATAAGGAGTGACAGCATCAATCCTGTCAGCAGAGAGAATTATTTGATGCATAATGGTGGAAAAATAGATGGGAAATAAAAGAAGAATCTCAGGGTGACATGGAAAGGAAAAATACATGCTTCTGTTACACCTTATCTAAAACCCTATACTACAACATTGCTCCAGAACTCTTAACTAGGGTTTAGCCCACATGAAGTTGTTATGAAGGGGAACTATTTCTCTATTTAACTAACATCTCCAACCCCCTTAAAGTATCAGGTTTGTTTGAGAGAAGTTTTTCAATTTAAGGAATTTACATAAAAGCAAATCTTAGCAAAAAATGAAGTCAATTTTAAATATAATTATTTTTTGTTTTCCAGGTTTTTTTTCATGCTTTTGAAATGTCAAGGGATTGCTTTTTTTGAAGACTGGATTATTCTTGATTGTGTGTGCATGATATCACAAGTGTGTATCACATGCACATACATATCCCACATTTTCTTTATATATTCATT
The DNA here is from genome assembly GCA_004024945.1 of Uropsilus gracilis. Classification (NCBI taxonomy): domain Eukaryota; kingdom Metazoa; phylum Chordata; class Mammalia; order Eulipotyphla; family Talpidae; genus Uropsilus; species Uropsilus gracilis. Next base: position 46,251 of record PVHY01003119.1, on the reverse strand, counting down.
AGTGTATATTTAGGTTTTTTCTATATCTTGGTAACTTTGAATAACATGGTCATGTAAACAGTAGTTGATATGTATCTTCAGGACACAGATTTCATTTTCTTTGGCTATATTCCCAGAAAAAAAATATGGTTGAATATATGGTTTTATATTTTTCATGTTTTAAAGAATGTTCACAGTTTTTCATAATAGCTGTAAAAATTTGCATTTTCTCCAATAACTGAATTATAATAGACAATAGCTTGCTTACATAAATAAATTACCTGATTTGGAAACTTACAGATCTCTTATGACTCAAATAAATATCTATCACCAGTCCTGTATTTTAAAAATAAGTTTAACCATAAATACTACGTTTAAAAATAGTCAAGTTTGGTTCCTCCCTCCCAGTACAGGCCAGTTTTGGAACCTCAGTCTCCTCAGGTGAGAGACTTCCTGGGGTGCCAGTGACTATCAGTGATGGTGCAGATAGGAACCTCAACAAGAACTAGAACACTGGGTGAAAATGCAAAAGTAAAACACAAAACACACAGCCCAGAAACAAAGGAAAGGATTTCACCCCAAAAAACAGCCAACAGAAGCAAGAAATTATACAGGCACAAGGGCAGAAATCACCACAAACTGATATACTTCAATATGCCAACCAATACTAAAACAGTTGTTGCACAATATGTGGAGCAAACCTGAAGGGAAAACACAGGAAGGAAGAAAAATACAAATACTCAAGTGAGCCCAAGGGGAAATAATCCATCTTCAAAGTATAAACAATCTCCAGAAACCAACAAAGATGAAATTGAAGAAATGCCCATTATGTCAGATAAAGAATTCAGACACAAAATGATCAAAGCAATCAATGAGCTAAGAGGAGAAGTAGAAAAATATAAAAAGGAATGTAGCAAAATGAACATTAACATTGGCGAGCAGAAGAATGTGACTGAAACCCTAAATAAGAAAATGAAGAAGATGCAGTATATAAGAGGAGCGACAGAAGACCTCAAAAATACTGGGAAAAGCCATGAAAGCAGACTAGAAGAAGTTGATGATCGAATCAGCTCACTGGAGGACACAGAAATAGAGAGAACTAAGAGATAAAAACAGAAAGATAAACAAAGTAAGACAGAAGAAAAAATCAAACATCTGTCAGATACCTTAAAGAAAGGAAATACAAGAGTAATTGGAATCCCAGAAGGAAGGTGAAAGGATGGAGAACAATTCTACAAACAAATGGTGCCCAAAAAAAGGCAGGGGTAGTCATTCTTATAGCGGATAAAGCAGGTTTCAGAATAAAAAAGTGACAAAGGATAAAGACAGACATGTCTGCGAAAGGAATCATTAAAACGCTAGTAACGAGCTCGAGGCAAGGAAAACTTGATAAACTAGATAAGCTTTACAGCCAAGGAATAATCTTGGGTGACCTGTAACCAACTTAGTTATCATAATTCCCTAAAAATGATTGCTTAGAAATGTTTAGTAGTATCTAATGATAATCTATTTTCTGTTAAGATATTGATTTCTGTCCCTCACTGAGATAATGCCCTCACGTACTCATAAAATGCCTCTCCTCATAGAATGTTAAAGTAACTCGTTTAAACAATATAAAAGCTACCTGAAAATCTAAAATAAACCAGCAAATTCTACTGCCCACTAAATGCGTGTCTGCGTTCATCATTCGCCGGCCTGTGTTTTTCCTGTCCATCTAAAGCCTGTTTTTCCTGTCCATCTAAACTCCGCGGCCTCTTCCTTGCTCGGCTGGTCCGCGGCAGACACTGCTAAATGTATGTGGTTCAACTTACCAAAAAGACATAACAATTATCAACATATTCACCAAATGAGGGTGCACCAAGATTCATAAAACAGCTACTAGCAGAACTAAGAACAAATATTGGTGAAAACACATATGTTGTAGGAGACTTTACCCCACTCTCACCAAAAGACAGATTAGTAAAACAGAAACTAAACAAGGACACAAAAGCTTTAAAGGAAGACCTAGACCAAATTGATCTAATAGATATCTACAGGACACTGCATCCACAAAAAAGGGAATACACCTCTTTTCAAATGCACACAGATCCTTCTCTAAAATTAAACACATATTAGGACACAAGGAAAACTTGAATAAATACACAAAAATCAAAATTATACCAAATTTTTTCTTGGACCATAAAAGCATCAAACTAGAATTCAACAATGAAAAGAAAGCAAGAAGTTTGTCCAATACGTGGAGACTGAAAAATATGCTACTAAATGAACAATGGTTAATCAAAGAAATTAAAGAAGAAAATAAAACCTACTTTGAAACAAATGATAAAGAAGACACAATATTCCAAAATGTCTGGGACTCAGCAAAAGCATATCTAAGAGGAAAGTTCATAGCAATACAGGCTCATATAAAAAACCAAGAAAATATTCAAAGAAATAACCTCATATCCCAACTCAAAAAATTAGAAAAAGAACAACAGGAAAAACCAAAGCCTGGCAAAAGACAAGAAATAATAAAAATTAAAAAAGAAATAAAAATAAATACCCTAGAAACCAAAAAGACTATCCAGAAGATCAACAAAACTAGGAGCTGGTTCTTTGAAAAAATAAATAAAACTGACAAACCCCTTGCAAAGCTCACAAAGAAAAGAAAACACTCAAATAAATAGAATCACAAATGAGAGGGGAGAAATCACAACAGACACAAAAGAAACCCAAAGGAAAATCAGAGACTACTATGAACATCTATATGAAAACAAATACAACAACCTGGATGAGATGAACAGATTCTTGGAAAAATACAACTACCCAAAATTGAACAAAGAAGAAATAGAGAGCCAAAATAATCTGATCACAATCAGTGAAATTGAAGCAGTCATAAAAACTCTCCCTACAAACAAGAGCTTTACAAATGAATTCTACATGACATTCAAAGAGAAAATATCTATACTACCAAAATTCTTCCAAAAAATTGAGAAGAAGGGAAGTTCCCAAACATATTCTATGAAGCAAATATCACACTCATACCAAAACCAAATAAGGACAGCACCAAGAAAGAAAGCTATAAACCAATCTCCCTAATAAGCACAGACACAAAAAATTTTAAACAAAATACTATCAAATCGAATCCAATGATGCATAAAAAACATTATTCACCATGACCAAGTAGGATTTGTCCCAGGGGCACAAGGATGGTTGAAATCCTTTCTGGAAATAACTGCACATGGCAAAAAAATGAAGAAAACATAAACAAATGGGACTATATCTAACTAAAACGTTCTGTACAGCAAAAGAGACAACAGAAAAAAACTAAAAGAAGCCCAACCAAATAGGAAAAAGTTTTTGCCCTCCACAAGAGTGATAAGGGTTGAATAACACAGATCCACAAGGGACTCACACAACTAAACAAAAACAAAACAAGAAGCCCAATCAAAAAATGTTGAGAAACTCTGAAAAAGCACTTCTCCAAAGAGGAAATGCAGTTGGCTAACAGGCATAAGAAAAGTTGGTCAATGTTACTAGCAATCAGAGAAATGCAAATCAAAACCACAAAGAGATATCACTTTACATCAGTAAGAATGTCCCACATCAAAAAAATAGGCAACAAGTGCTGGCGTGGATGCAAAGAGAAAAGAACACTCTTACACTGCTGGTGGGAATGTAAACTGGTCCAGCCACTATGGAATCACTTCACCCAGCAATAGTTCTTCTAAGAATCTACCCAAAGGAGACTCAATGTGGGTACAAAAGGACACCTGTGCTTGGATGTTTATTGTAGTACTATTTATAATTGCAAGGACATGGAAACAACCCAAATGTCCCAAAACAGATGAATGGATGAAAAAATGTAGTATATATACACAATGGAATATTACTCATCAATTAAAAACAACAAATTTGATGAATTTATCGAAATATGAATGTACCTAGAAGAAATCATACTACCAGAAACTAGTCAGAAAGAATAAGACAGAAACAAAATGATTTCACTAATATATGGACAATCAAATGAAAATACACAACAGGAGGGTGGGGACAAGCTGGAGTGGTTGGGGAGGGGAAGTGGTGGGTGACCCCTAGGGATTAAAATGATGTGATATATATAAATAAATTATTCCATTAATAATAAAAAATAAAAAATAGTCAAGTTTGAAAAAGTAGTCAAGCAAAAAAGGTATTGTACAAGAAGATAATTATGGTTAAAGATATGATATACAGATATTTTTGTATTCTTGAAGCTAGATGCATACTAACAACTATTTAATTTGAAGTTTTGATCAATTTTAACATTCCTTTTCTTAAATGTAGTATATATTCAGTATTATATGTTAATATATAATATCAAAATTTCTTCCAAAAATTCTTCTTTACTAAAGGTTAAATCAGAGGACTGTAGCATATTTAAATTTTATTTTTAAATCATTATTACTTAAATATTCTGTCTGAATTAAGAGTTGATTCTTCTGAAATAATATCCTACATCTTTATGCAATTGCTTTTAACTGGGATTCGAGGCTCAAGTTCTACCACCCATTTCAGTAAATCTCAAATTGTGAACTTCACATCACCAGCATTAGCATCATCTTGAGAATCTGCTAGAAGTATGACTTTTTCAACCCCATCTCAATTCTAGTAAATCAGAAAGATTAACAGTGAATCTAGTAGTTGGTGTTCAAACAAAACCTCTGCCATGGATATATTTGACATTCAGCGACTTAACACATTACACAGAGCTTCTATAAGAAAGCATTTGAAAGTGCCTCAGTCAAAAGTCATAGTGAATGACTTCTGAAAAAAAAAATATATATATATATATTCTTCATATAGTCTATCCAACCATTTTTTTAAATAATCATAGTCATGAAGGTGAGAAACTGGCCATTCTCTTTGTTTTGTTGCAGGGAAGTTATTGAAGTTATTGAAACATTGAAGACACTCACATTTGCTTATTGAATGATTCTGTGTCTGTTTCTTTTTATTTTCATCTTCTTACTTTGCTCTTAATTTTTCATAATCAACCTCCTAATTTGTTTTCAGCTGAGATTATTATCTTATAATTTTATATAGATAAATCTGTAGGGCCATATGGAAACCAGTATGGAGATTCTCCCCAAAAAATATAAACAGAATCACATATTATCCAGTTATCTTACTTCTGTGTATTTATGCAATAAATAAAAATTATAATTTGAAGAGGTATATGAACCTTATGCTTACTTTAGCATTATTTACAATAGTCAATAACTGCAAGCAACCAAAATACCCAAGAACTGACAAATTAATAAAGAATATATGGCATATAGACACAATGGAGTACTATTTAGCTATTTAGAATTCTGTTGTTTCCAACAGCATGATTCAAGAATTATACTTAGTAAAATTATTTAGAAAAATGAGCACTGTAGGATTTCACTCTTAAGTGCTATATAGAAGAAACAGAAGAATTAAGTAAAAAACAAACCTTTGGACTATAAGACCAATTAGCAGTGACCAGGTGGGAAGGAGGAAAGGAGACTGGGTAAATTCAGGTGTGGTGACATAGACACATAGCAGTGAAGGTAATATAACATGTTGACTTTCAATGATAAATATCTGAAACATCTAATGTAATAATGTAATACTATTTCATTTAAAAAATTTAAAAGAAAGATAAACAGTTCTTTTTTCCAATCCTCATATTTCACTACACTTCTGCCTTAAGGAGAAAGAATTATTGTAGTAAATGTGAGCTATTCCCAGTGACTTTTAAAAAATACCTCATTATTTCCCTCAGCAAAATGTCAAGAGCTTTTTACCTGGGAACACATAACTTGGTAGGTAATAAAATAAGCATGGGTTTGATAATCATATCTTAGGACTATAGGACTCAAAGGAATTTTAAATAAATGATTTCTCTAAATGAGAGATTGTATTAATTGCTATATCTATCACTGGCTTTTCTGTTAATTTGCCCTGGTGGATTTAGTGATATGGCTTCTTCTCAAGGTGTTCATAGCTTCATAATACTATTCAGAATGGAAGGAATGGGCTGCTGGGGGCTCAGTGTGCAACCTACCCTCAGCAAAGCTAAGTCCTCTACCTAGAAATATGGGCAGAAGAGAAATTAACCATGGAAACTGGAAGAACAATAAGCATATTACATTATCACTAAGAAAATGCATTTAATTACTTACAAATTCTAGTTTCTAGCTATTTAAATGAACCTATGGATATTTGTTTCAGTGAAATGTCCTCATCTTGATTAGGTGTTTAGCCTTACACATTTTGAGGTAATGGGACACTTTCAAAGCTTTATTTCTTCTATATATTACGTTTTGATTCTTTTTCTCATTTCTTTTTTCTTTACTCCTATAATCCAAAAGGTAAATATTTAAGGACTCTTGAAAATCAACTGTTTTGTGAGTAGAAAGGGAAAAAATTACAATAATCTTCCTTCCTCCAGAAACTTGTTGCCTCGCCTAAGAGACTAAACTACCTCTAAATGATTACCCCTGCTGTTAAGCAGCAGGGTGACATACAGGTGAAGGATCCCATGCTGCAGTTACACTAACTCTATTCAAACTCACAAAATTTAGCTTCAATTCTTCAATTCCCTTCTGTTTAGAATGGGAATAATATATACACATATATTATTATTATGAAGAATAAATTAGTCAATAGATGCAAAAACTTAAAGAATAACTTAGGGTACACAGTACACTCTGTAAATATTAGCTGTTATTTAAGTGCAGTAATAAAAAGAAGTGACATGACACAGATATCACCTATGGGACAAAGAAATGCATTTAAAAAGACCATTTCTAAAGCAATTATATTTGAGATGAGAATTTAAGTATTTAAAATCCAGTGTTCTCAATTATTAAATATGTAATGAGTTTTTCAAGGCACTTGAAGACATCTATATGTGTGTTCATCATGGACGTATGTATGTGAGTGTGCATGTATGTGGTCCCATCCACAGCATGGAGTAAAGATGCGGACATTTCATATCAATACACGGATAACACTGATGGTGATTTAAATTATATCATCGATTTCTGGACAGCTCAGGCCCTCAGAGAGGACTTCTAGCATACCCTTGCTACAGTCTTGGCTGCTGGTAGAAATGAGGAGGTAGGGAGAGTCCTATGCCACCTCAGTCTCAGGGTCTCAGGTCCAGGGGTCTCGGGCTGGGAGAGCTAGTCTCTGCTTCCATATGAGTCAAGGTTGGGAGTTGGGCACCTCTGCTGGGACGTGGGCTCAGTAGGGGTTCCTCCTCCAGTTTACTCCAACTTCAATCAGAACCTGCACTAGAAATGAAAAACCAGTTCTCCAGCTGCAGACATAGAAAGGTAATACGGGGGTAATGACACAGTAGAAAATTGTATTGGGTACCATACTGCCCGGGTAGGCAAGGTCTGAGAGAAAGACCTGCAAGAAGAAGTGAGAAACACAAAAGGACACCAAAAAAAGGAGCCAGAGATAAGAGGAGGGAGATACAAGAATGCCAGGTTGATAGAACAGATCCATATGGGTTGGCTGGGCAGTAAACCCCTGGAAGAGTGAGCTTGTGGTGGTAAAGAGCCGTGGTTGGAGAGTGGCTAGCAGAAGAGCAGCAGGTGTGGAGAGTATGGTGCGGCAGCAAGGTGGCATGGAAAGCTGGTATCTTGGAAAGCCAGGGATTTGGAAAGCTGACTTTGTGTTCACACACATTGAAAAATTTGGAGAAATGGAGCCGCTCGGGAAGAAGCAAATAGAAGATGCTGGAGAAAGATTGGACCTTGCAGAGTGCCTGCCTCAGGTTTGGAAAGGCAAAGGGGCACCAACACGGATATGTGTGTTGGGGCTTTTGGTACTAAAAATGGTGACTTGGGTAAAATAACTGGCCACTTGTGGCATTAAAATTCTTTGTTTTCCTAGTCAATTTCCATGTTAATAAAACCCTGATGTTTAAATTGCATTGTGACTGGCAGCTGCTGCTCGTGGGTAAGTACAAATCTGGGTAGCGGAAATCGCATTTTAAAAGTACAGCTTTTTTCTAGTGACTCGTTGGTGGAGGCTTCTGCCCCATTGTGACCCAATTTCAAAAGGAAGTAATATTGGTTTTGGATATACTCATCACTTGGGGAGAATCCAAACAACGTGATTGGAACCACTGAGGCAAGAACCTGAAACTAGAGTTGTGGTGGGCTCCCAACTGAAGATATCAGAACTATATGGCACAGAATCAGAATCACCATGTGACAAACACTAGAAAAGAGCCTGGAGGACCCCTGGATAATGCACCTGTCCTATAAGAGGTTCCTGACATACTCAACTGACTACAGTCTCAGTTATACCTAAAGATTCATGCAGCTTGGTCTGTTGTGATCCAAAAGTGCAAATCTGCACCCAGGTAAGAAGCACATTGTTCCAGAAAAAGAAATATCAATGGGCCAAATATGGAGCAATGACTTGTAATGTGAAGAGTTGGAGTGACCAGATTGGGGAAATAGAATGGGAAGACAGGGGTACAATATGGAAGGGGGGCCATATCTAAGTGGAACATAATGATACGAATATGACCAATGTTGTATAAAAATTATGAAATAAAAATAAAATAAATAATAAATAAATTATAAAATTGCTCAGATCTTGCTTTCTTCTTGCTAAAAATATCCTGCCATATACTTCATCTTAGAAAACATCACCTAGAGCATTGCTCATATGGATGTATGGAGCCAGCTTTTCCAAGGATCATTAACAGAAAGTGAGGAAATAAGCTTCTACACTATCCTCAATTTTACATACAAAGACAGTGGGGCTTAAAGGTGAAAGGAGACATTTTCTTATAATAAGTAAAGAGTAATCAATCCATGCTTCATAATATAATTGTCTAACTATAATTCCCACATTGATAACATTATTAATAGAGAATATTCTAGGTCTTCCAAGACAGTTTGAGTTAATAAATATTTGACTTCTCTAATAACTAGATGCAATTTTATATTTAAATACCTGCAAGTATTTAGATTTAAATGCTTTTCAAATCAGAAAAAGTTCTTTATTATTCCAGATGTCTGATAGTTTGAAAATATAACCACTATTCACATATAGAACCCAATATTTATATTTCCAACCAATTCTATATTTACTCTTACTTTTCTTTTTCTATTTTTGAATTCCTATAAGGATTTTTAAAATTCAAAACGTATGTTAACCATTATTGTGCAGTATTCTTCAGTGGAGGGAATGGCTTATCAATGATTCTGAAATATGACAATACTTTTCAATGGCCCAGGAAGTCTTTCGACTCAAGTCTTATCATCTCAAGTCAGATATATCAGAAACTCTTGGGATGGTTTTGAAGCATCTTATATTTTAAAAGTTCTCCCAAAGACTTTAAAGTACAGATAGGGTTAAGAGTCACTAATATGTACTTCTTCATAAACATTAGATTAGTTTCTTTTAAGATCATGTCAGAAATGACAAAACTATAATATTCATCAATTCATTTATTCACTCACTCATTCATCCCTTTAAAAAACTCCAAGAAAGAAACATTCTCCTAGCATTTTCCAGGAGTCAAGCACTGAGCAATGAAAAATATGAAATAGTTTATCCTGAAGAGCACTATCTATTGGGAAGCGATCCTGGATATAGACATTTTGTAAAGTAATTAAATTTTAGTGCCTGATAAATGTTTTTGCAATGAACTAAGAAGTCTCAAAATCATAAGCTTTCTAACTCATACCTTTGGGTATGCTTTCATAAGCAGATTATAGTCAAAATTATCCAAAGGAAATGAAACAACTCTTTGGGAAGATCGAGGAAATAAGCACTTACAGCAGAGGCAACAAATTCAGAGGGCAAAATATCATGTTTTATTGTGGCACTTCAAGTAGCTCATGAAAATTAAAGGCAAAGTAGTAGGAATTTTTCATATTAACTTACAGCAACAAGTTCCACAAAATTTTAGAAATAAAATGCCTGCTGCTCTGTATGAGCTGAAATGTTCATGAAAATGTTTGTATAAAAATCAAATACTATTTGATTACATGTTACTAAAATGGTAACAATTTAGAATGACATCTTTATCTCAAGCATTATGTTAGGAGGTTTACATATATTGCTCAATAATCCTGTAAGGAAAGAAGTATCACACTTGTTCTTCAAGTAAGATAAATTAGGTTCAGAGAGGATAAAGTATTAAACAATGTTATAATTCTGAAGAGTAGCAAGTCCAGAATTCAAAATCATAATCTAGTAAGAATTCAAAATAATAGAAAATGGAAATATCCATATTCTCTTCTATTCTTTCTTAATTCTACAAAAAATATAATATATGTGTACTAGGTATATCATAAAGAAAAGAAAAATTAAAATGTTCAGAAGAAATATCAAGCCAAATTAAGTAGAATAACTGAAATAATAAAAATTAAAGTAGAAATCATGATATTGAAAACAGGAGATTAATGGACAACATAGGTGAAACCAAAAGCTGCTTTGTTTTAAAAGACAATAAATTTGAACAATAAATTTATTTTATTGTTCAAATAAAATAACTAGGCCTCTAATTAGGCTAAGTAAAAAAAAAAAAGCGAGAGAGTGCAAATTACTACAATCAAAGTGAATGACGGGCATTATTTCAGATGTTGTAGACATGAAAAGGAAAATCATGGAATAGTATGAACAACTTTATGCACAGAAACTTGATAACTGATGAAATTCTAATTCCTTAAAAAATGCAATCTACCAAACACACACAAGAATGAAAAAATAATTTGAACACATATATCTATTTTAAAAATTGAGCCAAATAATAATACATTGCAATATAGAAAGCATCAGATTTAGATATATATGCTGATAAATCCTCCAAACATTTAATGAAGAAATTTTACAAATTCTCTACAATAATTTTCAAAGATAGAAGCTGATGGAATATATCCTGGATTGTGTCTTGAGGTGAGTGTGACTCTAATACCCAAATCAGGCAAAGAAACTACAGAAGAATACACCAGTATCTCTTATGGACATAGATGTAATTTTTTTCAACCAAACAGTACCAATAAAACCTAACAATGCGTAAAAAAGATTTACATACCACAGAGATGTGATACCTGCATCAGGTATACAAGGCTGTTTGAAAATTTAAAATAAATTGGTGTAACCAATCACATCAATAAACAAAGAAGAAAAATTACATGAGGAAAAAAACACTACAGTAAATACAGAAAAATGCATTAAAATTCAAAATCCATCATAAAAATTCTCAGTAAACTAGGAGTAGAGGGAAGTTTTTCCACTTGATAAAGACTGTCTTGAAATGCCCTATAGTTAACAACCTAATTAATAATAAGAACTCAAAACCCGCTACATCTGAAACTGGCAAGGATGTCATACTTCAACAACTTTTTTTTTCTTTTCGACCATCATGGTGGAAGTTCTATCTAGAACAATAAGACCAGAATAAAAAAATAAAGGTATATATTTGAGAAAGGAAAAAAAATAAAACTAGCTTCTCTTTTCAGATATGACATCTTTGGTGGCAAAATCTGCAAAAAAATAAACTATTAAACTATACAACTATCAGTTGCTTTCATGCATGCCAGCAGTGAAGAAGTCAAAATTGAAAATAAAAGGACAACTTCATGAACGATGGCATCTACAGATGAAATCTCTACATAAAAATCTGTTGTGAACATCTGTCTAGTATGACCAAATCCATATGAGATAAAACACAAAACTCTGATCAAAGATATCAAAGAACTAAATAAAAAGACAGAAAATCCACATATATGGAAGACACGATATTATCAAACTTGCTGTTTGTCCTCCTCTGTCTATAGATTAATACAATCCTAATAAAAATTCTAAATACTGATGTTGTGATACACACAAACTGATTGAACACTTTATTGAGAAAAACAAATCAAGGGAATAGCTAAAATAATTTTGTTAGAAGAGAACAAATTTGGAGAACTGATACTACCCAATTTCAAGACTCACTGAATAGCTACAGTTTTCAAGAATGTGTTGTATCAGCCACAAAAATAAAAAATAAAAAAAAATAAGAACAATGGAACAGAAGAGTCAATAAATATACCTACATAAATACAGCAAATGAATCTTTAACAGGGGAGTAAAGATCACACAATGGTGAAAATATGGTCATTTCAACAAATGGTGTTGGAACAGATAGACATGCAAAAAAATAAATCTAGACCCAGGTTTACACCTACACAAAAATTAACTCAGAATGGGTAACAGACAATATAAAACACAAAACTATAATACTCTTAAGGTAACAGTGGACTAAATCTAGATGCCCATGGATTTAGCAAAGACATTTTAATTATTATGACAAATGCACAATTCATGGAAAAAAGAATTATGTGGACTTTATTAATATCAGAGTTTTTCCTCTTTGAGGAATACTTTCTTGAGTGAAAAATGATATTGAAATTGAAATGAAAAAAAAACATGTTCACAAAAATCATATTGTTAAAGGTCTTATTCAAACACACACACACACACACAGCTGTTAAATTCAGCATTAAGAAAATAAAACAACTAAGTATGAGATAAAGATCTGAACAGAAACTTACTTAAGAAGTTATCCATATGCTAAATAAGAAAAATGTGAATTTATATGTTGTGTTCTACACCCTGTATCATCAGAGAAAAGCAAAATAAAGAGATACCACTACACACACATTAGAATGGCCAAAATTTGGGACACTGACAACATCAAAAGCTGGTGAGAAGGTGAGACAATGTGAGTTCTTAGTCATTGCTGATCAGGAATACAAAATGGTATAGTCACTCAAAGCTTATGCTCACACTGAATCATAAGCATAAATAATCACCATAATCATATACATCCGGTATTATTAGTATGTATATGAGTCATATATATAAATAATCTTGTAGGTGTGTGTGTTTCCATATGTGGATACATGAATTGAAGTATATATAGATGTGTAGTATTACTCATTGCATAAATGACTTAACCATGAAAAAGGCACATAGGAACCTCAACTGTACATTTAAAGTGAAAAAGAATCGATCTGAAAAAAGTATATTATAAGGTTCCAATTATATGACATATTAAAAAAGTCAAAATGAAGGAAAATAAAAACATCAAGTGGCTGCAAAACATCAAGTGGGGAGGATAGAGAAATGACAGGACAGACAAGAAGACATTAAGGGCATAATACATAGCAGTGATGAATCTATGTGTCATTATACATATGTCAAAACCTAAAGGATGTACAATATCAAGAGTTATTTCAGGGTAAATTCTGGTTCACAAGGACATGTTTATACCTGTCAACCAATGATAGCAAATACACCAGTCTGGTAGATGATATTGACAATTGGAAGTTTTGCATGTGGTAGCATATGGTTTCTATTAAGAATCTCTCATTTTCCTTTGTATAGTTTTTCTGTGGACAGAAATATCTTCCCTCAAAAGTAAAGTATATTTTTAAAAACAAAGTGAAATCATATAATACACACACACACATACACACACTAGCACTTGGTGCTCATACAAGACTGGAAATATTGTCTGTTCTCTCCAACAGATGGGAGAATTAATGTCACAGGTCATGGGGTAATATACTCACATACTCAGAAGAGTCTTATCCCAGTACTGGGAGATAATTTACCTCAGAATAATTGCTGCTCTGACACTATATAACAAATACTGAAAGTAGTTTCAAAACTCAAACTATTGGCAAATAGCATGATTGATCCCAGAAGAAAAATCAAATACTACTTTTAAGAACAAGAAAATATCAAGCATCCAAACAGGGTAAATGGTATCCAGTTAAAAACTAGTGGCATAAAAAGGAACTTGAAGTTATAACCCCAAATAAGGAATAGTTTAATAATCCTTTTCCAGAATTGACAGATGTTAGAATTAACAAGAAAAAATATCACAAATAGTTATTACAGCTATGTTCCATGTGGCCAAAAAGCTGAAAATCAGATTGAACACATTACATAGAAAGTTACTAATATACAAATTTTGCAGAAATTTAAAACATAACATCTGGGATAAAATACAATAAACTCTGTGGGATTAGTGACCAGTTAAGCAGTTTAGATATTGAAGAAGAAATAATCACTGGTTTGAGGACATAGCAAACTATATTCTCTAGATGAAATTAGTGTAATATCTAAAACTAAAACAACCAAAAAACCATGAAAACAACATGAACATTAGCAGTTAAAAATATGACAATTATCTTAGATTATATAAAATTGAAGCATCGTATAAAGGAAGAGAAAAACATTTGAAAGCTTATTTATCAAGTTTTATTCTAATTTTACATAAATTGTAAATATGCACATCCAAGAATATAGATACTCCAGACACAATAAAGGTGAAGAAGATTCCAACTAGATGCATTAATAGTAAAATTGCTCAAAATCAATAAATTGTAAACATATATAATGACTCACATATATTTCCAACTGCATGTGTGTCTGCATATTAATGGAGAAGAACAAATTTAAGTGAGGGCAGCCATTTCTCATCAAAAACATGTAAGTGAGAAAACAGTGGAGTAACATCTTGAAATTACTGTAAGAAATTTGAACAAGACTTCTTAGTGAAAGTAAGTTTCAACAGATAAATAAGACTTTTTTCAGTCATACAAAAGTAGGAGAATTAATCAGCAACAAGCATATACTACAAAATATTTTGAAAATCTTTCAGACAGGAAAAAAAAAACCAGATAATAACAAGACTATAGTAAATGAAATAAAAGCATTAGAACTGATAACTGTGAAGGCAAATATATGTGATTTCTCACTCTCTCTATATATATATACATATCCTGAAAAGATATATCTATGTTACTGTTTAAACAAAACTGACAGTATAATGTGGTATTTTCAATACATGCAAAAGCAAATTTTATAATAGCCATAATGCAAACACTGAAATTGGAGAAATGTCATAAAATTTTTAACCGTATGTGAAGTTCTATAATACTATTTGAAGGTGAAAGTTAAGCAGATATATAAACCCAAAAGCAATGACTAAAATAACAAAACAAAGAGTTATATCCAAAAACAATGCAAAGGAAATGAATTAGAACCTTAAAAACCAGTAAATTAAACCCAAATAAGGCATAAAAACTGATTAAATGCAATACAAAAACAAATGGAGCAATAAAACGTATATTGAAGTTGTTCATGCAAAATTGTATCAATATCCCCATCAACAAATGAGCCGAGAAAATAAGAGATTATCAGATTGCATGGAAATCTAGCAATAGAAGCCTACATTAAACTCACTATAAAAAGAAGAAACTGATACCTTTTAAAATTAAATTTATTGAGGTAACATCAATATAAAGCATTGCTATATTTTAGAAATACAGGCTTATTCCTCTACAAATTTGCAACAATTTCCCACCACCAAAACACCAATAATATTCCATAAAAGATATTCCATCCAAATACTAAATAAAACTAAAATATCTTTATTCATATTAAAAGTAGTGGAATTAGTTGCAGCAAAGATTACCAAGAACAATAAGGGACATTTCATAATGACAAAAGAATCTATTATTTTAAAAGATGTAACAATATTTACATGTTTGTGAACAGAACTATAAAACATTCATAGGCATACACCAATCTGATAAGGATCTGATATCAAATGCTTACAAAGAACTTATTAGGATTCTACAAGCAGAAAACAAATAACCCAATTAAAGATTTAGCAGAACTAAAAAGACTCTTCCCCAAAGAAGACATGAAAATGGCTAACAGGCATTTACAAATGTGCAGCATTAACAGTCATAAAAGATGCCACTCAAAACCACAAAGAGATGGATTGTCACACCTGTGAGAATGTCCCCATATCTAAAGGACCAGAAATAATAAATGTTTCAATAATGTGGAGAAAAAGGAACTTTGTTGATAGGATGCAAACTGATGCAACTACAATGGAAAACAGTATGGATGTTTCTCAAAAGACTACAAATGGAGCTCTCATATGACCCAGGTATTTCCTTCCCAGGTATCCATGTAAAGAACACAAAAACATTAATTTGAAAAGAAATCTACATTTTTATGTTCCTTACAACACTGTTTACAAAAGAATGCATTAGAAATACAAAGAAAACTATGCAAAAGCTCAAAAACAAATGAATATATTATGAAGATGTGCTACATATCTAGTTAGCTAAATAAATAGATAACAGAATATTACTCAACAATCAAAATAGATAAACTGAAGTCATTTCAGTAACATGGGTGGAACTGGAAGAGATGATGCTAAGTGAAGTAAATCAGAAGGGGAAAAATAAGTCCCAAATGGGCTAGTAAGTGGAATATAGATAAATCACATTAAGAATAAGAGAAAGGAAAACTTAAAAGCTAACCCTTGAAAACTGACTATAGCACTGAAGCATCCAAAGAAGAAATGGGTGGAAGAGGAATAGGAACAGAGAGGAAAGAAAGCACAATAGGAAATGGTGATGGATGATGTGTGATTGGATGGCTGGTACCTTATGGTGATAACATCTGATGAAGAAATCATCAAGTAAAAAATGCAATATGTACTCTATAAAAAATTTTAAAATGGAAGGTGAAGTAGGCAAGTCTAAATTATAAGTGAAGCATTAATATAAATTAGATAAATTGAGTCAAGATAGAGAATTTGAGAACACATGTCAATAAATTCAATAGAATTCATAAAAAAACATACCTCATGTCAGAACACTCAGAGCATTTTACAGATGAATTTTACCAGAAATTTAAACAATATACAATTTCATATAAATTCCTCCAAAATACAATAAGAATGAAATACTTCTGAACTCATCTTTGAAGTGTTACTCTAATAACAGAAGCATACAAAAGTATTATGTGAAAATAAATCATAGACTAATATCCCTCTTGGCCATAAGTTCAAAAATCCTTAACAAAACAATATCAAATGAAATTGTTCAACATATTATACAACATATGACAAAGTGGAGCTTAACATTCTAAAATCAATTAATGTAATTCACTATTTTAACAAAGTTAAGATAAAAATTATTATTATCTCAAAGAACATATAAAGTTGCTTTAAAAATTCTATTTCTTATAAAATAGCAAATATGTAAGAATAAAAGATAACATTAACATGATGAAATACATCTATGAAGAAACAACAGCAATAGCAAAATCTTACACCCAACAACTATTAGTGAAAAGTGAAGTACATTCATGCTAAAATAATTTACCTCGTGGTTGTTTATATTGTTTATTTAGAATATTCAAAATTATTTGAAAATATCCCTTAAAGAAAACTTTGATTTTATGGAAACAACACATAAATGCTAGATGGTTATAATTATCAGTGTTTTTTCTTAATAGAAATACTAAAGGCAATTGCTCTTTAGATTTAAAAGTAAGGATTTAATTGCAATGGTAATCATTTTAATTAATTCCATGCAAATTTTTATGAAAACATGGATTAATATTATGCTATTATAAATAAGAGCATATCAAAATCTTGAATAATAGAAATTTAAATGTATGCTAAGTACCATCATCACACTTATAACTGCAGCAACAATTTTATAGTGTAGAATAATCAGAAATATGGTGGAAGAATAACTTGGTCTTTATACATAAGGTAGAAAAATGAACTGTATCAAGAGTAAATGGACAGTTTCAGGAACTTTAAAACTTAGAGAAGTGCCTTCTGATACCTTTTGAAATTCAGCTTTACAAAGAACAGCATGATAACAAAAACTGGTCATAAAACAATTGAACACTTACCAAAAAACCCAACATGCATTTTATAAATTTTGTTAATCATTGTGACTTTTCTTAGCAACTATGTTTTAAGGTGCCTAAAAAGTTTTGAATCACAGAGCAAATGCTTCTCTTAACAACTTGCCCAAATCATAGTTATTATCTACAATTATAATTTTCGAGGCTTGGGTATTAAATACATTGTTGTTTTCTAAAAACTAGTAATATATATACTTTCATATCATTTTTTGAAAGCAAAATTTACTAGGAAAGGGAAGACTCACAACTCCCCATCTTAGACAAAATTTTGACATAAAAATTAAATGAGGCAACATATCTCAAATATACGTGTACTTAGATGCTGTAGAACTATGCAAATAGTAATAATAATCTGTGTCTTTTAATATTTTGTAGCATGAAATCTCAGATCAAGAAAGAATTAGAAAAAATTCTTTGTTGATTATCGACAAATGCAGTGACTGATACTCAGTTGGATTATATGACCAAGACATCTTCAAACTCTGAATGACAGATTTAATGTCCAAATCCAGGCCTCTTAATACCAAATCTTCTCATCTCTTTTTACAAGATCAAACTTGTTATGGGGACTTAATTGTTGTAAGTTCATAGAAGAGTCCTTATAAATATTTATAACCAAATGGAGCTCAAATCCTCAGTCACTAGTAGATGTCTTTATGACTTTTCCATGATGCTCCCTAAATCTTCACTCTGAAAACCAGGTGATTTGTTCTCAGATTAAGAGAAGAGAGTCTGGTATAGATCAAGGATTTTAAATATGACAAACAGTACTATAACAATGCTAAACATTTTCCCAATTCATAATGTTGCTGTTTTGGTAATTAAAAATGTTAATAATAGCAAATAAACTTACCCATTCCCCCAAGCAATTTATAGTGATATAAAGTAATTAATATTGTATTTCATTGCACTTGAAATTAGTGTTAATTAACTCACTTTGCCAGGTTGTATGTTCACCCTGTCTAAGGACTGTTTCCTTCTAATTCTCTTATTGAATGTGTTCAATAATATTATAAATAAAATGTAACTAAATAACAGAAACTATTGAAAATCATGTTTAGTAAGTACAGTGAGGGGGTCATCATTTTTGAGTGAGTGTGTGTCACTTCAATAATTAGTCACATTATATATGTGGTATGGTGAACTAGGCAGGATAAGTCTCTGCCTCTGTTGAGGAAGGAGGCCATCATTAGTTTTTATTTTTTTTATTATTTCACTTAAAAAGTGATAGCAATTTCTCTCCTCTCTCTACTCCCTGGTACATAAGTCCATCCATGATTTCAATGATTAATTTCATATCACCTACTCTTCACTCCACTCTTTTGTCTCCTCTACTTCATCCTGCTCTTCAAGTAAGCAATTTGTTCCCTAACTTGTCTCACTGATCCCTCAGATGGTTGTTGGTTCCTCTTCTCTGTGTTTCCTCAACCCCCTGCCCTCCTTCACATAGCACACTTCACCTTACCTAGTAATGACTTATTTCCAGGATATCAACAAAAATCAGTTGCTTTTAGGTTTGAAAAACCTGGGGATGTGATGATTAAAATTGACAAGGTTCTTGGTCTCATGAGATTTATAGTCAATTCAGGAAGGAAGAATGATCCATCATACTCCAATTATTAAAAGCACCAAAAATGGATATTCATGTGTATATTTGCAGTATCTAACAGAAATTGCTGTTGTGCTGTTTAAGCAACCTGATTATAGCAGAAATAGAAGTTGGCACACAAAAATGAAATATTTTTTGACATTGTGCACGTATGTATACAGAAAAATCTTGGATAAACTTACCATATGTATAACTTTTATACCAGGCACTCTTCCAGAGACTCATGTGAAACGTATTATTCTATTTCCCTGTAAGAACACATCAAACCCCATGACTTTTTCAGTCTTCCACTGAAGTTTATGAATTTGTTTCTCATTTAAGATATACATTAAATATGTTTTCATGGGTTTAAAAGTTTTCTTACTTATTTTCAGCATGTACTTTATCTTAGCAATGGACAGGACAAGCTTCTCAAGATTCATTTGAAATTGCAGTTTCTAATAGAGTAACTCTAAAGAATCTTGAGATTTCTCATTTCTACATTTCTAACAAGCTCCTGGGTGATGACAATGGTGAGGACTCTCAATTCCACTCTTGAAGTACCAAGGATGTAGTGAAAAAAGAAATTAATATGCATGGTAGATATGTAGGGTAACTGAGGTATAAAGCATCAACCAAGTCAGGACAAAGAGCAGATATGTCTACAATTCAACTGAAAATAGGTGCGTTTTCAGCCAGAAGCTTTGACTTTCAGAAATCCCAAAGATAACAACTGTTACAGAGTTTCAGAAAAAGGAAAAAAAATCTCAAGGTAGGTTTTGTTTCTTTTCCTTTATTTATTTATTTATTTGTTTGTTTGTTTGTTTGTTTGTTTGTTTGTTTTTGAGACTAGGTCTCGCTATTTTTGCCACAGGCTCTCGTTGCCTGGGGTACCACGGACTCAAGCAATCCCCAGCCTCAGCTTCCCAGGTAGCTGGGATTACAGGAGCATGCCTCCACACCCAGCTATATTTTTTGGAACTAGGTCTCGCTACGGGCCCCAGGCGGGACTCGAACTGCGATCCCTAGCCCTGGCTGCTTCATAGGCTGAAGCTTACAGACACAAGCCACCGTGCCCGGCCCTTCTTTCCCTTTAGTAGCATTTGTCCACAGAACCCACAGAGGTGTATGGAACAGGATCTCTAATTCATCTCAGCTTTGTAACTGAGGCATCATGGTATATTTTCCACTTGAGCTGTCAGTCACCTATGTCTCACATCCCCTGTTTATGTATTCCTACATTAGGTCAGGTTTCATTATGAATCATGTACCATAGTAATAACTGAATTACATCCTAAATTCATCATCAATGACTCAGATGAATGCCCCAAACCCATAACAAGCTTTGACTCTAAAGTGTTACCAATAAAATGGAAAATCCCTATTGACTATCCCAGTTCTAACTGAAGTACATTCCAATTGAATTTTACCCAACGAAAGCTTCTGGACCCTCTTTTCTTCTGTTACTGCTGATCATCATTTTTCCCTCTCATTTTAAATTTTACAAAGACAGAGAGATCATGACCCCCATATGACCCTCTTTTATGACAGATCCAATCTAGCCAGTCACAATCTTGAGTTACTTTGTTGGGTTCTACTTGCCCCCTGGCCTTCCCTTGTCATTCCCTCCTTTGCTCAGTATTCATGAAATAGCACCCCTTATACCACACAGGGAGATAGCAGCTTACTGATTTAAAATTTTCATTCTTAACTTTTTTATATGTCAAGTAGGAAAAGTGTTATTTTTTTCTCACATCAAGTACTTGACAATTGTTTTCCAGTTAGTATACTTGTTAAATAGTGAAAATGGTTCGTAAATTTAATCCTCTCTCAAAATGTTATGAGCCACAGAGATAATAGTTGAGAAAGTCATTTGAAAGTTTAAAGTATAGTGGATTGTCACAGGTTTACAGAATATTTAAATAGTAAGTTTCCTTAAAACAACATTTTCTTTCAAGGAAAAAAGGTATGATTTTTATTATTCTTTGAAAATCCTAGATCCATTTTTGAAGAAACTCGTTTAAGAGCTTTTGGTCGGACAAGATGCCACTGTAAAGCTGACTTTCAAAGAAAAATAATCAAAAATAATTGAAGGAACATTACACATTATTGCTTCATCTTTGAGAGCTTACTTCCTCGAAAACCATAGGTCCATTTCCACTGTTCAATTCTAACTTAATTTGGAAATTATGTCACTGGTAACAATCTGCATTTTCTTAAATTCTAGAATTGTACAATCAGAAATATTCATTCTTCTTTAGATGTGAGTTGGAACATTAAGAAACACCAGTAAAGAATCCATAGCTTTTATTGTCTGGTTCTATTTTTTTCCAATTTAAGGAAGTCAAGAGTAAAATATTGCAATGAAAAAAGTATATTTTCATTAGCAAGAAGGGAGTTACAGTTCTTCTTAATAAATGAGAATAATAAAAGTATTTAAATAACCAGAACTTGTATTTCATTAAAGTGAAAGTTTGAATAAAAGATGCAGTCTTAAGCATAAAAGACAAAATATGATGACTTCTATAATAATGTCTCTGGAAAAAGCAACAGGCTTGCAGACCATCATCTGAGACTAGTTGAGGGTGATGGGATTTACTTCCTCAAGTGTAATGCTACAGAATGGAGAGTTGGTGGAGCTAGTCATCAGGGATTTAATTATATCCATGTAATAAGATTCCCTCTAGAACCACAATTACTGGAATTAACAACATAGGAAACTGTTGCAGTAAAAATCTAGGTGTACATAGGAAACTTTGAGTGAAATAATTTACCAGAAAGAGTGGAGAACAGAAAGATGGATTTTTAAAAGCATCCTTATAGAAAGTACAGGTCAAGATGGGAGATATGTACACAAAAGGGTTGAGGCTCTCTTTCATACTGTGTTTTCCAGGACTTTCTAACTTGGGGCAACAGTTTGCCCAGTTTTCTGTTGGAATGTCTGGTCTAATGAACTGGATGCTAAAATATAAGTGCCCTGGCCTCTCTCTGTTTCTACTATCCTGCACCTGTAATGTTATTTCTCGTCATGGTGTTGGACTGTATTGGCCAGTTTCCTAGAAATCTTAAGGATTTCCTGACTAGTCAAACATCACAAATTGCCTGTTGAACAAGGAATGGGAAATTAGACTTTCATCTTATTAAATGACACTCAACAGTGACCAAAGAGGTCACCTTATCTTCCATAAATAAAGAAAGCCACCACTGCACATTTCATTATTCTGTTCACTGTCCTTGATGTTTTCTCATTGCTACTTAACAGAACCTGCTTGCATAGGGAGAATAATATTCCATAATATCTATTTTATTTTTGATAAATAATTTGCCATTAAGATCTTCCTTATTATCTTGGTGAGCTTGCTAAAGGTTTGTCTATCTACTTTTTCAAAGAACCAACCAGCTTTTGGCTTCATTGATATTTTAGAGTACCTTTTTAATGTCTGCTCTACTTCTGATTTGTTTATTATTATTAGTCTTCTACTGACTTTTATATTTGTTCTCTTTTCAAATTCTTTGGATTGAGAGATAAGTTTATTTATTTGAACTCTTTCTTGTTTCTTGATATATGCCTACATTACTTTATATTTCCCTCTTAGTGCTGTTTTTGCTGTATTATGTAAGTTTTGGACAGTGCTGTGCATGTTTATTATTTTCTGTGAGGTATATTTTGACTTCTTCACTTTGTCTTTCAACAGTGTGTTGTTCAGTCTCCATGTTAAAGAATTTCCTTCCCTCTTTTATAGTTGATTTCTAGGTTAATACCTTCATGATCTGAGAATATGCAGGTTATGGTCTCAATATTTGAGAATTTGTTGATTTTTTGTGTGTGTGTTCAGAATGTAGTCTATTCTGAAGAATGTCACATGTGCACATGGGAAAAAAATATCTAGTCTGCTTTTGGGAGGATGTGCCATGTAAATGTCTATTATATCTGTGAGGTCTAATTGTCTGTGTTAGACTATTGTGTCCCTATTTACTTTCTATCACAGAAGAATAGTAATGGAGAAATGGAGAGGGAAAAATGCTGTATATTAATACATACACATATACATATGCACACACATATGCAAACAAATAGGAAAAAAGTAGATATGTCTTACACTATTGATCATTAAATAAACATTACTGAAGGGCAGAAAATGTCAGAAGATTTGAAAAAAAAACTTCAACCATGTGCTCTCTAGAAGAGATAAAATTCAAAGACACAAACAGTTGATGTAAAACTGATGAAAACAATCGTCAAACTATAGCTAGGTTTTCTATATTTATAACAAAATAGATTCTATAGATAAATTGGTTTAGTAGGCTCTGGAATAGATAGGATGATGGTTCCCCCAAAAAACTGTCCACATCTTAATGAAAGAATCAATGAATGTGTCATATTATGCATCAAAGAGATCTTACAGTTATGGCTATGTCAGAAAATTTGAAGTATAAAAGAAAATTAAAGTCAGATACAGGCTATATCAAATAACATTCAAATAAGAAAGGAAGAATTAAAATTGTCTTTATTTGTAGATTGTGTGTATAATACTGATTTACCACAAAAAGTATTAGAACCAATAAGCAAATTCATTAAATGTATAATATACAAAATAAGATTATTAAAATCACTTGAATTTGTATTTACTAGTAATAAACTACCAAAAAGATAAACTAAGAAATGAAATGAATGCCTTTATAATTGCAACAAAAGCAATACAATATTTAGTAATATGTTTAAATAAGGAAGTAAACTATCTGTATATTGAAAACTATAAGAAATTATTGAAAGAAATTGGAGACCAAAAAAGGGGGAAATTATGAGATAATTGATTAGAAGAACCAATATTAAATTTTCTATTTTCCAAAGCAATCTACAGATTCAACAAAAAAAACTATAAAAATCCCCATGGCATAAACAAATAATTCAAATTTGTTTGGAATGACAAAAGACTGAGGAAATATTGAGAAATAACAAAATTATAAAGATCATATTATCTAATTTCAAAATTAATATAAACCTATATTAGTATGAAATTTAGTATAAACTTATTTTGTTAGTATAAATTAGCAAAATGCTACTGTCAAAAAGTAATCAAACAATGGTGAGTTCATAAGTAAATCCATACAAATGTGTTTATTTAATGTGACAAAATAGCCATAAATAGTCAATAGGGTAAAAAATTTTCTTCATCTATTCATTGAATAGTGCTGGAAAAAATGGACACCTATATAGTGAATAAGAAACTAGACCCTACTTTACACTGCACATAAAAAATATAGTCAAAAATGGATCAGATACTCATATTTAAGACAAAACTGTAGAAGTCCTAGAAGATAATATAGGGGCTAAGCTCTTTGGCATTAGTCTTGAGAATGATTTTGTCTTCCTGGATACCAAAAGTAAAAATAAACAAATGGATTATATTTAAATGAAAAGCTTCTGTACATAAAATAAACAATAAACCAAATGATGAAGAACCTTCCATACAGGATAGGACAAAAAAATTCAAGCCACATAACAAATAGAGGGTTAACATTAAAACTAAATAAGAATCTCATACACCTTAATGGCAAAAACAGCTAGTCTGATATAAAAAAATCAGGGTAGAGGAACTGAATAAACATTTTCCAAAGTAAGCATACAAGTAGCTGGCAATTAATGAAAAAAATTCTCAATATCTCTAATCATGAAGTAAATGTAAATCACAATCATGAAATATTACTCCATCTGATATAATGATAATTACAAAAAAAAGGAGACTTAGCAAATGATGGTAATGATATGCATAAAAGGGATCTCATGTTCACTATTGGTGAAAGTGTAAAATAGAGCAGTCACTGTGGAACAGTATGAAAGTTCTATAAAAATATAATTGACATACTATCCAACAATTCCAATTCTGTGCATATGTGCAAAGAAAATAAAAAGAGGAGTTGAAGGAAATTTTGTTTTTCCATGATTATTGCTATGTTATTTGCAATTGTCCAAACATTTAAAAAGTGTGTCAATGGTTGGTGGCTAAGGAAAATATATGTAATAATTATAATGATAATATAAAAAATTGTATAAAGATAATTATCAATAAAAATTATTATGCAAAATTTCTGCAATTTACAAAATGGATGGACTTAGAGGACCATATGCTAGATGACAGAAGCCAAAAAATTTCAATTTCTTCATGGTATCACTTAATGCAAAGTCTAAAGAAATGTCGAACTTAGAAAGAGAATAAAAACATAGTTGTCAGAGGGAAATAGGGAAAGTTTGCTCAAATGATAGAAAATTTTTATTAATAAAATGAATAAGGTCTGAGAATTCAATGTAGAATATTTTATTGATGCAAATACTGCTAAACAGTTGAAAAATAAAAGTTAAGTTTAGAAAATTAATCCAAATAGAATTTGCATACTTTCATAAACAATAAGTTAAATATAGGAAGTAATGGATTTGTTGATTGATTAGATGGGAAACCCTTTCACAATATCACATTCATAATATTATTATGATGCACATTTTAAATTTATTAATAAATTTATTAGTCAATTATACCATCAGAAAATTATAAAAAAGTGCTTTGACAGAAAATTAAAACAGAGCTCAGTATATCTAAAGTTAGGAAATTGAGGCAGAGTTAACAGGAAATTATATTATTATAAGCATATATAATTTAGGATTAAATCTGAAATTAGGTTATTTAGTCTCTTACTTTAAGGAGTAAAAAGAGAAGAGCAGAACCACAAAATAGATACAACCAATAAAATAGTGAGGGTTTGAGTGAAAAATAAATTATAGGATTTAATCACAGCAAAGAAAAAAGAAATAGCTGTACTTTGAAAATATTAACAAAACTGAGAAAACACTAGCTGGGTTCACCAAGTAAAACTGAAAGAAGACTCAAAATTAATAGAATATTAAATTATAAGGGGTATTTATTATCCATTATACAGAAATTTTAAAAAATACTACAAAGAACTGAATACTAACAATTTAGAAGACCTAGGTGAAACAAGGAATCCTGAAAACTGCAAACTACCAAAACTGAATTAAGAACAAATAAAAAAATCTAAATATTCTTTTAATTTGTTTCAAATAGTAAATTCTACCAACATCTACAAAGTTAATGCTAGTCTTGAATATTGTCTTTCAAAAAAATAGAAGAATGAGCAATCAATTTCTTGAGGTCATTTTATCTTAATCCCAAAAACAGACATAGAAATAACAGGGGAAAAAAATAACAAACTGATTTACCTTATGCATATTGATGCATACACTCTTTTAAAGGTGTTACATCCAGTACAGCAACATATGAAAATGATTTTATGACATGACCAAGTGGGATTTATTTCAGGAATGAAATAAATATATATATATAATATATATATAGTTTATATATATATATATTGCTCAAATGATTTAATATACCATGTTAATAGAATGAAACAAAATTCATGGACTCATCTCCAGAGATAAAGAAAAATAATTTGATAAAACTCCAGAGCTTTCATGACAAAAAGCTCAACAACCTGGAAACAGGAAATTTCTCATTCTGGTCAAGAGTTTCTATAAAATCCCTATAGTTACCAACATTATGTATAATAATGATTGAATGTTTTATTCCCAACACAAGGAAAAGACAAGTGTGACACCACTTTTTGTTTCCACTCACCAATGTTATGGAGACTCTAGCCATGACAATTTGGGAAATAATCACAAATTAATTAATTAACTGTCTTCCCCAAATTCTACATAGTTAAATAAGTAATTAAAATTTTGTCTATTTGTGAATGACATAGTCTTATTGTATTAGTTTTCAAGTACATCCATAATAAAGTAGCACAAATTGACTCTGAAAACAGAAATTTATTGCTCTGCATTGTGAGGACTATTCCTTCCAAATCAAGATGTCAGCAAGATTGATTCTTTCTGAGGGCTATAAGAAAAAAATCAATTCCAGAACTCTGTCCTTGATCCAATCTCTTTCCTCTATGTTTCTTCACATTTTCTTCCTTCTATGTGTATCTCTATATTGAAATTTGACCCTGTTTAAATTCCCTAATCATATTAAATTGGATTTCACATCCATAACTTTATTTTCACCTAATTACCAGTGTATAGAACTTCTCTCCAAATACAGATAAAAGTTAAGATTTCAACATGTATTGAGAGAGCACAATACAACTCACAATCTTTGTCCATAGATAATTTCATAAAATCACTAACAAAATTGTTACAGCAAATGAATTATTTCATAATTATTTCAGGATAAGAGATTAATATAGAATACTTCATTATAAAGTTAGTTAAAATAAAAAAATTATAAATACTCAAAATGATATCAAAAATAAGCAATGAAATAAAAGTCTACAATGAAAAGTACAAAACCATTCAATAAAATTAAAGAATATAAATTGATGGAAATAATTCATGTGTTCTACATTAGAAGGCTTTATGCTGTTAAGATGGCAGTATTCTCCAAATTGCTGTATAAATTCAATGCAATACCTAAGAATGATACAGATAATTTCTCTTTAGAAATTGATAAACTAATCCTAAAATTAATATGGAAATTCAAGGGACCTAGAATAGGGATAACACAAGGGCAACATTGGAAGACTCACGCTGAATAGATTTCAAAATTTATTACAAAACCATAGCCACAAGACTGAACTTTAGACCAATGGATCAGAATTGAGAATTCATTTAAAAAAATAACTCAAGCTTATGGTTAATTAATTTTTGACAAAGAGAAAAGACAACTTAATGAGGAAGGATCAGTCCTTTCAAGAAACAATGCTAGTATAAGAGGAGCCCTCACAGCTCCATTTGCCTCCCCTGCTCCACTGCCTGTACAGCATAAAGTTTTGTGGGGTTTTGTATATTGTCCTATCAGAGTCAAGCTCGCTGCATAGATACCAATCATGTATTGGAATTGGTCCTGGTTTTGAAAATGGGACAATCAGGTATGAAAGATGTCAGACAATTGCCACAGATAACTCCAAAAACACTTGTCCTAAGAAGTCCTTTGATTCAAACCTTCAAATCTTCCCCTTCAAGGATGAGATGTTTGAAATATATCAAAACCATTGTGTCAGCTCTCCAACTTTCATCTGAATCACCCTAGAGACTAGCCTGGCAGACCTATAAAGTCTGATGTCAAATTTGAACTGCCACTCCTGCTTCCAGTCCTACCACTAACATTACCTGCTAAGTGGCACGTTGAGCCTATGTCCAGTGCCTCTGAAAGAGCTGCACACTGGTGCTTAGTTTTCTGGTACCATCTCTAAAAAGGCTGTCTTAAACTTCTTATTTTCTACTGACCTTTGTGTGAAATCTTTAAGAGCTGTTACAAGAGTCCCTGATCCTCCATATCACCTCCTACTGATTGACATTATTATCTGTGGCTGGGACTACTAATATGTGTCTGGGCATTTCTAAAATCTGTCCATTACTTCTAGTTATCTAGAGCTCCTCAACCACCCTGCCCCCACCACATCCAGTACCACTTCTTGGTGCTATTGTGTTTGAACAGCCTAACCTTCAGATTGCCACTGAACTGTTGTGGTACTACTACCTTGGCAGCAGCACCTATGGCTACCTCCAGTTGCCACCATGAATTGGATTCTGGTTCACCATTTGTCAGTGTGCAATCAGCTCTTGCTCTGAAGCTGAGACACTAGATTCATGCATGAGCAGCTTTTGGTTTGGACTAATGAACATTGCAGACACTATCTAAGCTATTGAAAATACTCCTTTTTCCTAATTTCCCATTTGGTAATAAGCCCTGTTGTTGAAATCTGACCCTGATTCATGTTTTGTAATTTTCAGCACACAGGTATAGACCACATACCATGACATTCTTAGGTTTGCATGGTTTCACTTGAATACATGGATATCCATATATATAAATGAAATTGTACTCCTACTTCACATCAAACACAAAGATGAACTCAAAGAGTATTTAGTACCTAAAAGAACTGAAATTTTAAACATAAACCATAGTTTAAAAAAAACCATAGTTACAAATATTTATGAGCTTGCACCAAATATTTCTTTGATGTTTCTTAGATGTGGTGCCAAATAAAAAAAGAAGAAAGGAAATATGGATGAATTGGGTTTTATCAAAATTTTAAATATTTGTTCTTTACAAGGTATCATTAAGAAAGTGAAAGACAATTCACAGGATAGGAAAAAAATTGCAAATCTATACCTGATAAAAGACTTCTCTATAGAATATATAAATGACTCTTAGATTTCAATGGCAAATAACTCAATGAACAATGAGTTAATCATCTAAATAAAAACTTCTCCAAAGAAGATAAATGTCAACTGATGATACTATTTTCAATATCTAGAGAACACTATTTTAAACACTAGAAAAATGCAAATCAAATTCCTCCTCATAGCTACAAGAGGATTATTATTTAAAAAATGAATATAAGTGTTGAAAAGGTGAGATCTTTGGAAATGTGAAATTTGACAACAGTTTTAGAAAACAATCTGGAAGTTTCCCAAAAGTTATTATTATTTGACTCAGCAATTCTACTCCTAACTATATACCCAAGACTTATGAATACATGTTTTAGTTATAAACATAAAAACTTACACCAAAATGTTCATAGTATCATTACCATAATATAGGATACTATATATAACCTATATATTCCTCAACTGAATGAATGAATGAATATAGCATATCTATTCAATGAACTATTACTCAGTAATTAAAGTCATGTGTTGTTTAATGCAAGAAATGTGCTCTTAGGCAATTTGATCATTATGTGAATAACAGAGAGTTTATTTACACAAACCTACACATCTAAGCTTCATATAGGGACTATGCAACTCATCACTGACAGAAAAAAGTTAAATGGTATATGACTGTACATGCTACAATATGAATAAATCTAGAAAGTATCATGCTAATAACAGATGAGACTTAAAAGATGACACATTATGATATTCTGTTCATGTTAAATATCCAATATAGAAAAATCAACAGAATGTGGATTGGTTGTTGGCAAGAACTAGAGGAAGGAAAAAATGAGGAATAAATGTTAGTCATTTGATTTCATTTTGAGGTCACAAAAATAGTCTACAATTGATTTGATAATGACTTCATAACACTTAAACTAAAATTTTATATTTATGGAGATGATTTTTGTACATATTTTACATCTCAGCAAAGTTGTATTTCAGTAAAACGTGATCTTAAGTGAAACCAGAGTATTTAAGTTTTATTTTAAAAAGAAAGAAATGGGGGGGGACAATAAAACTTCCAAAATTTTGAAGAAAAATTTATCACATGAATTTTCATGATATTGATGACAGATGATAGGTACGAGGCATGCCTGACATCCAGTCAGGATCAACATGTTGATTAATAAAGAAAAAAGACATGACAATTAGGATGGAGTATGCCACAGATCAACTGATTGGAATGATATGGTCAGTTTGTTATGACTTTATTTTTGTTGTGTTTTTCTGGGTATTTTACCTATTCCAGAGTTGCCACTCTTATTTCAAAATATTTTTAAGACACTCAATTCTATCTGAACACTTAACAATCTTCATTCAAAATTCCTAGATATTGAGATGTTTATGACAGTATGGTAGCTATGACTAGATGGAAAGGGAAACACATAGTTAAAACAGATTCATTCATAATGGAATGTGACAGTCATCTTGACATTTGTTGATACAATCTTGGGAAGTTTCCTTTATCTTCTCTTCCCATGTCTTTAGTTTCCTCCTCTGGAAATTGTAATATAAATGGTGACATGTCCACTAGTTTATGAGAATCAGAGCAGAAAAGGTATCTAGAGTGTATAGACAGAGAAAGTCAGATAAGCTCATGAAAAGGACAGACTGAGAAGAAAGAGATGGATAGACATATGAATAAGGCACTGATGATTTAAGGCACTTGCAGGAAAAGATACCAGAAATGGGGGAAATATCTCATAAAACCTTGAATCGTTGTATAAGAATCAGCTATAACCAGCAAGCACCAATGCAAATTCATGATCACACTCATTTCTGTCTCTTACTTTCTCCTGCCTTCAAATACTTCTGTCTATATTTTGAAGAAAGCTGAGAATTAACGGAATTGAAATACTCCTTTGCTATAGAGTTTTAACTCCCAAAAGACCTGACAAGAGCCACGTAAGGAATAAGCTTCAAATTAAATGAATTTCAAAATTTGATCACTATATTGAACTGAATTTCAAATTTTGATCACTATATTGAACTGAATATTTTAATTGGGTAAGAAATCACTTCACAGTGTCTTCTTTTAATGAAATTAACTTAAGTCTTAAGAACTGTCAAATATGTCACTCAAGGAATGAGAAAATATATTTAATACCTTTGAATATGTGACAGAGAAAAAAAGTTATTTTCTGTTTGTGCTCTGCAGCAGTGTCCCAATTCATCAGTGTAATGGATTTGAGAGATAGCAGACTGGTCAGATAGATGGGTGTAAGTTTGACTGAATATATAATTGATAGGTGGATAGATAAATGGCACTAAACATAGCATCTTACATTAAACACTCACAAACTGCTAGTTTCCAATTCTTCAAATATTCCTCTCCTGTTTGTGTTGGATGCTGGAGATAGCACATATTCTGAAGCCAGTCTTAGCCTGGATTTTGAACCATAATGAAGATAGACTTTTTAGACTTTTCTTTAAAACTCCAGGAAAAGTCATCCATGTTTACACAAAACTTCAAAGCAGGAAACCTGAGGATTCATACAAGATAATGTGTAAAGAGAGAGTTGTGGAATATAGTATTTATGGATCATTGAGATTTATTTGATTGAGCTACTGGACTGGACAGAAAGTAGAGAAAAGTGATTCTGTAAGCTCCCTTGCCCAGTTAAGCGTTCCCATGCCATATGCCACAGGAATCAGGGATTTAGGTGTGATGAAAGTGAGCGCTATAGTAGTCAGACTACTCAGGAGCCCTGAGGAGAAAGCAATGTGGTTTTATGTTGTGTCAATGCCATCTGGGGAATTGAGGCTAATGTGTAAACCCACTCAGATGAATTAGCAGTAGATAAGGAGGTAGCAACAAACTCTACCTTCCCAAGCTGTGCATTAGATACACTCTTTGCTATCCAAACTGGTGCAGTGTAAGAAACCCTTCTTTGAGTGCAGGCTATACACCTGAGGAATAAGACTGAGCACTAAGGCTCAACATTTTGTCTTGGTGCACAGGACACAGTCACATGGCTCTTTCCACTCCCTTTACCTCACTCTACTCTAGCCCAGAACAGCTCGGATCTCAACCTTATGGTTTCTAATACAGACCTGTGTTGGCTACATCTGTAGATGAAAATCTCTGTTTCTTCTTATTCCAAGATGTGAGCTGGGTCAGAAGGTCTCATTCTGGCATCCTTCCTGCCTAGAACCCTGACTGGAATGCCTGGTCTTACATTTTAGAAATTCCCCTTTCTAGGTCAGGTGCCACACCTCTCCCTTTTCTGTTCTTTTTGTTTGTTTGTTTGTTTGTTTCATTTTGTTTTAATTTTTGTAGATAATGATTTATTTTAGCCTTCATATTGCTAATTCTTAGCACTTCCACATGTGTGTAAATACCAACGTGGCCTGGAAAGCATCAGAACCCACCAAGAGCCTCATCAATGTCTGCAATCAGTGCTAATGTCTGTCTCACTTGGGCTTGATGACTATCTCTGTTAACATAAGCCACATCTTCATTATATCTTTCTCTAGTGTGAAACTTGTCCATCTTCAACACAATCACCTCAGTTTATCTCAGTCTGGCACATATTTTCTGCTGTGTTCCAGAATATGGAGTTAATCCATTTATTCTTCACATTTTTCATTGTTATTATTTTTTTGGTATCTTAATACTTTTTAAAAATATAGCTTTAGTATTAATGCCACCTACATTTAGGTTCTATACTCAGTATTGGAAATCATCATATTGCACAGCAATAAGCACAGTAAAAATCTCAGCATAGGGTGCTTTGATAAGAGAAGTTCTTCTACTAGACCCTATATTGTCATTTTTTCCTATAACCTTGCTCAGACATCAAAGAACAATCCTTCTAATTCTACTACAACTGTTGGAAAAATTTCTAAGCAAAAGTGTAAAAGCACTGTTAAACCTACTTAGTAAATTCCTGGAATTCACTGATTCTTGTGGAATAGTAAAAGTACAAGACATTTTGTATGGCAGATATTGTACAAAACCTAAAAGGGTTATACTTCATTTTACTATTCTCTCTGTAAAACCTTCCCAAATCTGTTAGAATACCACATCCTACTTTTCAGTTTTAAACCAGGGGTATGCAAATAGTCCTTAACAAAGCTAATGAAATATAGGAAGAATCTCAGAGAGGTTATTCATTGTGAAAAGAATAGCAAGTGACGTGAGTTCAAACTGCTCTCTCTTCAGGCAATAGAGGTAATTGAGTAAAAAGAGATGGATAGACATTCTATCATCCTTCAACAAACTGCCAGAACTACAGTGCTCCTCCAAAAATTCTGAATTTTGTTATGTTTGACCATAGAATTTTCAGTTAGCATGCAATTTTTTATCTTGAATTACAGTTGATCCTTGAATACAAAGCCTATGATTTAGTCCTGTAATCCCAGCCTTTATCTCTTTAAACCCAGTACAGATACAGAATAAGTAATTGCTTATTGGGTTTATTATCTGAATGAATGCAAAATGAATGTTAAGCAAGTATTTTTGAAGTTGGGATCTGTAATTTCTGTGGTAATTTTAAATAAAAAGTTTTTTGTTGTCTTGCTTTTAATAGTAAGAGAAACATGCATTAATATTTGTGATCATTTCATGACATTTTATGACTAAAAATTCTAGGTTCTAGCTCATTTCTTAAAATTTTAATTTTGCTTCCCAACTCCTGGGCCATATTTTTGTGTCTAGTGCCATGATGAACAGTCCAGACTTCTGAAGGACACCCTTGTTATCAATATCAGAGACAATGAGAATTAAAGGAGATAGCAATCCACTTCTTTCAAATTTCAACTGATGTTGTAGTTCTCATCTACCTTGATCTTTCCCACTTTATAATTGGCTTTCTTTTTTTTGTCGAACTATAAGGAGGACTGCCATTTCTAGTTTGAGAAGCAAAGATGACATTCACCAGAGATAATTCAACCTTATCCAAATATTATGTAAGGCAACTCCCTGTATAATTCCTTTTAACTTTAAGCCTGTCATTCTTCTCTAGCTGATATGATATGAGTTGATACATTATATTGCTTTTTTATTTTATTTTGTTTTTTATTAATTTATTGATATATAAATTTCACATCATTGCAATCCCAGGGATCCCCCCCCCCCCAATTAGGTACAGTAAGAAATAAACAAAATTGAATTTTATGTTCCTGATTCCATAAAAAAAAAATTGCATTGTAGTAGGTTTTGATAACACTCTAATTCTAATCTTAACTCCAAGTAGATCAAAGGTTTTAATAGAGTTTTAAAGTGATAAACGTAGTTCCTCTGAATTCTTCTTAAAAGCTTGCACACTGTAGCCCAGATTTTGGCATTGGCAGGTATACATAGACCCTTTCATTACTTGATATCTAGTGCAGTAATCATTCTTATTTGTAAATGTTCTTTCTTGTCTGAGATAGGAATGACTTTGTGACTGGGGACAATTTTAAGTAACAGTCCTCTGGTTCTACAGGAAGTATAAATATAACTCATGCTATGAAACTTTGCAATCATGGGGATAAACAATGATGTGAATGTTATCTTACCTCAGAGTACCAGTATCAGAACTCCATTTTGACCAGTATTATGAAAATTTTAGTCAAGTTACCCAACAATCAAGGAAATAATTAACTTGTGTTGGGGAGTTGAAAAGTATCATAAATGAGTACCAGCTTTTTTTCACTACATATTCCACTATATAACTTTTTCCCTTTGATTAGAGCACTACTGCTATCATAAAACCATTAAGCTAAAACAAAGAAAATCTGAGATTAAATTCTAAAATAAGATGTGAACTTCACACTCATGATAATTAGCATGTGAAAACCACTTACTGGCAGAATTTTGTGCAAAATAGAAAGTATCACCTCTAAACAGAAAATAATACTGCTATTAATTTCAATATAACTGTTTTAATGAAATTTAATAATTGTGTTTAAATAAAAAGACAATATCACTTAGTAATTATAGAAAAGAAGATTTCTATATAAGTAATATTAAAATCAAAATATAAAAATAAAATAAATTTAGGAGAGAACCTAAATGAAGAGAACCTAAATTTTCAAGAACTCAGAAAATAGATGTGTAACAAAAATATTTCTTCACTGAAGAGACTGGAAATATTTTAACACAAAAAAGATGATGAATAAATTTGGAAAGCATATTAAATAGACTAAAGCCTATAGAGAGGTGTAATTCAAAAATTAAAAATATAAATGTACAAATGACCGAAGTGAAAAAGAGATACAAATAAATTAGGGAAATTTTTGTTAGTTGTGCAACTAACAAAACTTAGTCTGGATATGAAAACTGACATTTTATCTTTTCAATTGTTTTTACTTAAAATGAATAAGGAAAAACAAAATAATAGTGTCCTGTACCCGAACCCTGCATTTGTTCATCATTCATTCACTTAATATTTGCTTGCTAAACATTTTTAAGAGGAAATAAAAGTACTATTGAAATTTCCTTAAAGAGACAAGAGCAAAGACCCTTATTCAATGAAATGGTAGCTAAGAACTTCCCAAGAAAATAATTAAACTGGAAGTCCAAAAAGAAAAAAAGGAACACCCACATTTCTAAATGCAAAGCAAACTTGACCAAAACAAATATTTTCCAGTTAAAAGTCAAAGATAAAGACTACTACAGGGGAAAAAATGCAATGTAATAAACAAAACCACCTAAATCAGACTTCCATTAGATATATCAACAGGTGCTTTCAAGGTTAGGAGAGAATGAAATGACATATTTACAATTATAAAAGACAAAAACTGCTAGACAATTTTTCTAAACTGAAAATTTATCCTTAAAATATGATTGAAAAATAAAGATTTTCCCAGTTTACAAAAGCAAATGCAGTTTTCCACTACCATATCTGTCTTCCCAGTGTGGAAAGGGGTTCTAAACACACACACACACACACTCACAAACACACACACATACACACACACACACAAATGAGAACAAAAAAATCTTGAGTAAAGTGATTAGCAATAACATGGAAATAAAAGTATAAACAAGAATATAAGATAACACCAGCAAAAGGGGAAAATGAAAAGGACAATTTCTATATAATAAAATGATGTTGATTCAATACTAGTACAAAGTGTTATTTTAGATACGAAAAGGTTGATATAATACTCGTGGTATCCACAAAGCAAAAATCTAAAATAGAACCTGACAAGAAATGGACCATCTTAAAGAACCATGAGGGAAAATCACCTAAATGAAAACTTGCCACGGACCGGCTGTGCAAGGAAGACCGCTAAGTACAGGTTTCAGGTAGACAGGAAAAACTCAGGCAGGCGAATGATGATCACAGACACGAACTCAGTGAGCAATGAAATCTGCTGGTTTACTTTAGGTTTTCAGGCCGCTTTTTATATTGTTTAAACGAGCTACTTTAACATTCCATGAGGAGGGGCATCTCATGAGTACGTGAGTGCATTATCTCAGTGAGAGACAGGAATGAGCGTGTGAGGGCAATATCATGAAAGACAAATCAATATCTTAACAGAAAAGGGTCCCCTGATTTCTCAGGTCAGCTCCCAGTTTATTCCTCCTGCGGGGGGCAAAAAACTTAACTTGTGAAAGGTTTAAATTACAAGTTTCTCATCTCTAAGATGGGCTCCCATAAAAACCCATTCAAAATAGAAATACATGGGAAAAGAAACATCAAACAAGTTTAAACAACCAAGAAACAAAAGATAGAGTAGCAATAAATAAACCTCATGTATCAATATTTACCTTACTGTGAATGGTCTGAATTCACTAATGAAATTAAAATTGGATAGAAAAGTAAATTTAATAAAATGCATGACCATTATATAGTATGCATACAAATTCACATTTCAGATCTAAAAATAAGCATAGACTTAAAGCAAAAGACTACAGCAAAGTTTCAAATCAATAATAGAGAAAAAAATGCAAGAATTGTTATTCTCAGAACTGATAAGCTGTCAGTCAAAAGGGTTTTCAACAACAACTATAAACACTTTATAATGATCAACAGAAACAATTAATCAAACATATAACTGTCAACAATATTTACACACCCAACACAGGTGTACACAAATGCATAAAATAACAATTAACATCTAAAATAATAAATTCACCTCAACACATTACTAGTAGGAGACTTCAACACACCATTTACATTAATGAGCTGCCACACAGATGAGAAATAAACACAGAAATAATAACCTTAAATTAAGTAATGAATCAATGAACTTAAAAGCACTCATAGAGCCTTCCATTCCAAAATAAACATATTCTTCTCAAGTTAACACGCTGATGATTCTCAAGAATAAATTACATACTGGGACATAAAATATGTCTCAAATATATCAAAATAGAAATTTTATCATGCACTTTTTATGAACATGCTGGTATATATCTACAAATCACCACCCCGCCCAAAAGGGGGTGCTAATTAGGGGGAGGAATACATGTAGAGACTAAAGAAAATGCATTTGAATAACTCCTATGTCAAGGAAGGAATTAAAAGCAAAATCAAAAATTATCAAATGTTATTTAATAAATGAAGCTAACACATCCTATGAAGTAAATGAAAATGGTATTAAGAAGGAACTGTTTCTTGCTTTCCTTATGCATTATCATCCTGCCTAGAAGTTAGGATGAGGGACTGCCTTTCTCTCCTCTGGACATTTCTTGATTCTCCTTGGACTTTATCAGCAAGTGCCTTTTGGGATCCTGGATATCGCTGGTCAGTTAATTTTCTTTTGGTATTGCTTTCTTTGTCCTAAATGTCTAACAGTACAAAGGGTCATAAATATTATTATGAACTTCTATATGCAAATAAATTGGGCAATCTATAAGACATACAAAAGTTTTTAGATTTGTACTACCTTTCAAGATTGAACCAGAATCACAGACAGTTTGAATGGACCGATCACAAGCACAGAAATGTATGTGTAATTAAAGATCTGAGAATAAGAGCCCAGGACCAAATGGCTTCACTGCTGAGTTCTATGAAAAACTTCAAAGGGGATACAATACCTGTCCTTCTCAAACTCCACAGCAATCAGAAGAGGAAAGAAAACTCCCAAGCCCTTTTATTAAGACCAACATTATATTGACCCCAAACCAAACAAGGACAACACACCAAAAGAAATTATATCTATCCTGATGAACATATGAGTAAATAGCAAAAAAATTTTGGAAATCAGATAAAGCAATATATTAAGAAAATCATCCATCTTGACCACGTGTGATTTATTTTATGGATGTAATTTTGGTTCAACATATGCAAAACAATCACTAGTATTTACCATATTCATAAGAGGGAAGTAAAAATCACACAATTCAAATTACACTGAAAAAACATTTTGAAGATTTAATATCCATTTAGAATTTTTAAATCTCAATAAAATCAAAAACCCATTTTCATTTATAAAGGTCATATATGAAAAAAACAATTACCAATATTCATATTTGATCATACTAATATTTTGATCATATTCAATGATCAAAATGAAAGCATTTCCCATGAATAGAAGTTAGACAAGGATGTCCACCTTTACCACTACTCAACCTAGTATTGGAAGTTGATGTCATAGTAATTAGGTAATAAAAGACATAAAAACATCAAATTGAAGAAAAATCACTATTTGCAGATGGTTGATTACATGCATGGAATATATAAGTGGCTCTGATAAAAAGTTATTAAAATGAATATAGTAAAGTAGCAAGAAATCAAATCAATGCACAAAAGGCCTGATGTATTTAAACTAAATAACAATGAACTACATGGAAAAGGAACTAAGGAAACAACCCTATTTTCAATTGTACCACTTAATTTTTATATGTGAGTTAAGTAGAAACTATTTATATTAATAAAGTTCATTGATTTGCAAAGTTGAGATCCTTACATTTCTTTCTATGTAAATAAAAACAAAATTAAGCCAATGTTAATGCATTAATATGATTAAACCTTTGTGTGCTTCTAATTTTCTTTACAGACCATGCCAATGAACACAGCTCTACTTCCACACCAGGCACCGCAGGTAGGGAATCCCACTCTTTTTTACATATCAGTGTATGAGTGGAGAAATGAATAAATGTTTATAATCAGAGGGAAACAGGGGAAACCAAAGCTGGTAAATTATGATTTGGACAGGGTGCACAAACTGAATTTTGTACTATCTTTGTCCCTGCAGAAGTCTCCACAGTTCTAAATTGCGTTGCAATTCAAATCAGTCTAGTGTAGTGACTGTTTCTTGTCTTTTTAAATTTGAAAAAGAACTTTTCCCCAAGTCTTTTGTTTATTTTTTCACTGTATCCCATGTATTAGTGAAGCCATTTGGAGAAAAGTCAAAACAAGCTAAGCACCAAACTGAAGAGCACAATTTTGACCAGGAGGGAAAGGGGGGTGGGAATGGAGTGGGGGGAGTAAACCCCGGGGATTACAATGTTGTGAAATTTATAGATAAATAAAAAATAAAAAAAAAAACACTAGGTAGCAGATATACCACATTAAAGACACACCAAAGATAAAAGTTGATCTGTGCAACTAGCAAAACAATCTGGATATGAAAACTGACATTTTATCTTTTCAACTGTTTTTACTCAAAATGCATAAGGAAAAACAAAATAATAATGTCCTGTATCCAAACACTGCATTTGTTCATCATTCATTCACTCAATATTTGCTTGCTAAACATCTACTCTGTGGTAGATATTAACCAAGGTAAGAATATGCATATTTATGAGAGACTCTCCTTTGTGAGAAACTGAAGAAAAAAATATGCAGTTGGAGAAAAAATAAGCAGGCATATGGTTAACTGTGTTACAAAAGAAATGGATACAAGCCCGGTGCTATGGTGTGTGCCCAAAATTCCAGTACAGGGATGCTGAGGTCAGGGATCACTTGAGTCCGAGGGTTTGAGACTACCCCAGGCAACATAGTGAGACCTAGTCTCTAAAAAAAAGAAAAAAGAAATGATAATACAGAATAACAAGGGCTTTTGTGAATCATTTGGGAAAAAATATGAACACTATGCCTGGTCAACTCTGCCAAAGTAATTCTCACTATATACCTCTTGCCCCCATTCCTCATTTCCTCATTGTCAGAGTTTTGGTGAAGATGTGCTCTATATAGAAGGTTCTTTCATTATTTCTTTTTGCCTGATCGCCCCCCCCCTTTTTTTTAGTAGTCAATGTAAGTTCCCCCAAAGACCTTTCACTGATATTTTTTTTTACATCCCTGTGACTCTTGGTCATTATGTCCTTTTATTACTCACTTTCAGATTCTTGTTTCTACTGCATTGCATGTCAAATGCTCTGAAAAGAGAAGAGACCCATTTCACACTCATGCTTTCCTGCAGCTTTGGATTGTGGTTGTCACACAAAAGATGTTCAAAATTAGAGGTTGATACTGTTAAATCACAATTGGTGAGCACAACCCATGTACAAAACACTGATG
Source organism: Uropsilus gracilis (assembly GCA_004024945.1). Taxonomy (NCBI): domain Eukaryota; kingdom Metazoa; phylum Chordata; class Mammalia; order Eulipotyphla; family Talpidae; genus Uropsilus; species Uropsilus gracilis. Next base: position 5,276 of record PVHY01003119.1, on the reverse strand, counting down.
GGTTTTCTGCTGCAGGTACAGGAAGATAAATAGGATCCTGACATCTCTGACCTACTCTCCCTACCTATAGCCAAACACATCCTTGCTCAACACAGTCACTGCAAATATAATACAAACAGAGGACATGGTGTGCAATTTTTTTATACAGCAAGTGTGCTGATGTGGAAAAACTATAAAATACAGTTTAGAAACGACTGCCATTCCTGAAATTCTCTAGGGCAGCAATTTGCCAATGTCGTTGTAGAGTCATAAGGTAAAGGCCTGAAGGGCAAAGATGAACACTTTCCTTATATCTATGCAAAAGGAATTGAACTAGGTCTGAGTCTACCTCTGGAAAGCTTTTTCCTCTTCGATGAGGTGAAAACAAATATCTCAGGACTGTCTTTATGTAAGTGTAATAGCTCTGCACATAACTTCATACCTGGCCATGTCTCTGTAAGATGAGCTGTGGCATGCTGCTGGGATTGCTAAGAATAAAGACTTGCCAGTCATGTTTTAGAACAAAGGCTCTCATGTAGGTGCAAATGCTGACAGCAAAGCAAAATCAGAATGATTAAAAAAAAATGTCTAGGGGTGGGACCTAGGATTTTGGAAAATTCCCAGGCAATTTTAATGTTAAGTCAAATTTTAGAATTACTTAATACAATGTTAGGGACAATCAAAAGGTAATAGAGATTTTTGTGCCTGCTTTACCTAGAAAGATCTCCAAAACTGAATAGGTAATTTTATGTCAACTTGATTGTACTGCTGGATGCCTAGATAAGTGGTAGAACATTTCTCTGAGTATTTCTGCTAAGGTTTTTCTGGATGCAATAAATATTTGAATAGAACCATTTCAATAGATTGAATAAAACAAATTACCTTCCCCAATATGGATGGCCACCATCCTACCAGTCGAAGGCCTGATAGGCCTCATGTGAGAGGCAGTGCCTCCTGCCTGATTGCTCTGAGCTGAGAAAGATGTCTTCTGTCTCCCAATTCAATGGAAATATTGACTCCTCATGGCTCTACAGTTTAGAACTTGAATTTACAGCTTCATCTCTCAGGGTCTCTTGACTGGTTTCTGCATATAGTGAGGCTAGTCTGCCTCCATCATTTTGAGTCAATTCCTCATAATATTTATAAATCTAAAGATACACATATGTAAATAATCATGAATGTCTCTGTGTGTTATATCCTATTGTTTCTATATCTCCAAATCCAAATCAGATGCCTTGATCTGATCTTCCCCCTACAATTGCAGCTGGAAAGATGTAACTAAGATCTTTGTATAGTATTACTACTATTATTACTACTACTGCTGGCAGTATTACTATTATAACTATGACTACTACAACTATAATGAGATAGTACTTATAAGGTCAGACTTTACAACTTGGACAAGTGAATTTTCTCAAGCAAGTAACATAAATATGTCATCATTATGGTTTGTAAGATGAGAGTAATTATACTACCTTTTTTTTTTTTTTTTTGGATTAAGTAGTATATGGGAGAGTACCTGGAATATAGATAATAGTGAAAGAGGGCTTTGAGAGTACTATATAGCCATGCCCAGTGTACATAGAGGTCACGTTACTATCTGTGAGTTTTTCACCCATGTTCAATTGCAAAACCACTCATACTCAGGGAACAAGTTACGGGGTTTATTTAACAAACAGGGGTAACAAAGAATTTTTAAGACCACAAGTAGCTAATCCACCCTAGATAAAATCCAGAGTGTCCAGAAGTCCCAAATGAAAGGTCGTTCCTCCAAGATGGTGCCATTATGCCAATGGGGGTCTGGAACTCCTGGCAGCCAGAGGCACCCACAGGAGGAGGTTGCTGACAGGAAGCAGCAGCAGCCAGCAGCAACAGGCTGAAAGGCCTATGAACAGCACCTGACACTGCAGCAAACAACGAAGGCAGCTGCAACTAAAAGTAATACCAGGTTCTGATAAAAATCTCCCTGAAACTACACCTGGGACCCTCCAGAACACCTCCAAGGTGATTGCAGTGACAGGCCAGAGGTAAGCCCAGCCTCTGGCCCCCTGCAAAACTCTGGCTTTGCTCTCCTTGGAGACCAGGCCCCGAAAGCTTCTTGCTTCTTTCTTTTTTCAAGACAGGTAGAGAGTACCAGTCTAGGCTGGGGATTGGTGTCTCTGGACCTGGGGGAAGGAGGGTGCTCCCTTGTTTCCTTATAACCACTTCTAGGGTCCCTGTCCCTAGATGTTCCTTGACTGAGCCATTCAACCTGGCTGGCACCCAAGGAAGGGGCTGCCCACAGGCAGTGGATAAACCACAATTTTCTAATGATTTTTGCTGCCTAGGTGATGAGAAAACACCAATTTGAACCTGTCTTCCATACTATTGCACCCCAGTTACAATCAAGCTAATTCATTTTCAGACATATATGTGCAGCCAGCAAAATGGTTTTCCATAGTAAATACTCAAAATTCACTTTGAATAAAAGTAGAAAATTGTTTCCAAATCCTCAGGTTTAATTCTTTTTAGTTACTAGGTGACAACTGAGACTGTTACTAAATATAATTTGTTGAATATTTAGTAATTTTAAATCTGTGTTTTTCATGTACCTGGTGTCATTTGAAATTTCTTAAGCAGTATATTTGATCTTGAAACAGTTTGATATCTTAATGATATCCATTGACTGTAGGTTCCCTTTTTGGTCTGTTTCAACTCTGCTACCTTCAAAACACTTCGGAATGAGTTTCTGTGTAGGAAAGTGTTATTATGTTTACAACCATAAATTAATGGATGTTAAAGAAAGATTTTCTGTAATGATTATTTTAGGTTAGTTAAATATCATTGTTACTTTAAAAGATTGCTTTACTTGAATATGAAACCTCAGTAATAGCAAATAATTCAAAGAGCATAAGCAGCAAGTATGATGTAGTTATAATTATCTGAATATGTTAACATTTAGGGAACAGTCAGGCGCATTACTGGCCTTTAGAAAAATAGAATGCTTCATGTAGACATTAATTAATCAATAAAATCCTAATTGGATTCTATTAAGTATTGGAAACGACATTTCAGCTTAAATATTCCATGTACAACTCTGACCCACTCCCAAGCAGCAATAAAAGTCAATTAAGGTGGTATTCAAATTATAATTATGAATGTTATCACCACCCTCATCTACATTAAAATTATAACAATTAAAGAGAACACAATAAGGAATGAATCAGACAAGTCCTCCTGCACAGATGGCTCTTTTTTATTTGCTATTGCTAAAAATTCAATATTACACAAAAATGACTTTTAAAACAGTATGATCTTTGGAATTAAAAAGTCTCAGATGATAACAATATTCTACTGATTGTGTTTGCATCTGAGACCCTCCTCTGCCTCTGGGAAATGGGGATGGCATCTGTCATTTTCATGACAGTTGTACAGATCAGAGCTGGTGCAGGAGGGTCCATCCGATGGCAATATACCTGAATCTGGCACAACTCTTGCAGGGAACTGAGTCTATGTTCATGGAACCTTAGAGAGAAATTGTGAGTTCATCAAATCTAAACTACCATAAACACTCCAGGAACACCTTTACGTGTAATCCCCAAATATTCTGTTAAATCTCCACTTGAAAACCATTAATACTTCAGAATGCATTTCTTCTTGAGATAACAGTTCATTGAGTGATGCAGTTGGGTGATGAAGAAATTGTTCCTGTTGACTACCTTTGGATCTAATTTACCAATCATTAGCAATAATATAAATCACATTGAAATACTTTCCTAGATCAAATTGTTTAGGAAATATAATCCACCATTTAATAGTGCAGACTTTGGAGTAAAACTGCCTTAGTTCATATCCTACCCTATTAAAAGTAGCCCCAAAGAAGCGAGAACACCATGGGTGGTAAGAAACATATTTATTAGTACTAGTACTGACTCAAGAGATTTATATTCAAAGACTGAATACCCCTAATAGGGAGTTAAGGGTTTATATACAATGTCTGTGCTCTGGGCTATCATTGGTGGTAGTACAAGGCCTGACATGGCAAAGACAGAATGAGGAAGATTCAAGGAGAAATTGGGCTGCAAACCAGTAAAGTGCATCAGTAAATCATGGGTTGTTTTTCTAGACAGTTGTTTATCTAGACCCCTGGAGTGTACTTTTTAAATTAACGGACTTCAGCAAACTTTAGGTTACCATGCAACTTCACTATCACTGATGAACTGTTTGACCTTGAACCAATTAAGCAAGTTTTCTCATCATTAAACTTGGATAACTCCTGATTCATATACATTATGAATATTAACTCTTATTACTTTCTATACATAGAATAGGATATACTCTTTTCTAACCTAATAAGTCTTAGTTTAATGCCCAGTTAAATACCAAACTCTTTTTTTAAATTGTCCATTTCGATGCAAATCTCTGAAAGATGAGTTATATCATTCTAGATATGAATGAAAACAAAATAGTATTGTGTAAAAGTGAGGAAACAGGATCTCAGAGAAGTGAGGTAAGGAAACATCCTTAGTCATGCATCTTGTGTATGGAGGGCCAGCATTGAGAACTAACAAGCCATAGATATCACAACCAGATGTGTACGTATTCTAGTCTCCCCAACATCAACATCCCCACAGAGAGCAAAGGAAACCAGAGGAATGAGATAAGAGTTGTGGGAGTGTGAGATCTTGGCTATAGAACAGACTTGAAACTGGTTGAATGTTCATCATACAATAACTTATCTATAATGTTAGTGGTAGTGGTGCTCCTCAGTAAAGCAAGAGAATCATTCCAGTTACTGCTGGGAAAAAGACAGCTCAATTGTAGACCTGGCTACATGTTACAAACATTCAACTGAAAATGTCCCAGTTCAGAGCACAAAGTAGCATTTCCGCAACAATGCAAGATGCTGTCTATTTGCTAATGATTTTCTGGAATAAAAGCTCTTAGTTAAAGAGATAGTTTAAGAGTCAAGTGGATACAATGAACAATCTAACAGGGAATGTACTAGAGAATGTACTATGGTGAACACCCTTTTCCTAGGACTACAGATGGTACTACAGGCTGTTGCTCATGAAGTTAAAACTTATTCCTAAATCACAGCATAATAGCAGGGAACATTCTAGTATTGGATCTCAAAGTAGTATGGGTTGACTGTTCTGAATCTGTGAATATTGTGTTGTGTTTTTTCCAAACACCACATTATCAGCAAATAATCTAGGAAGGTCATAGGTCAGAATTTCTCTAAAAGCACACGTTCTTTCAGCAGTGGTTTTTCTGTATAAATTAGTATCCCCAATCATAATTATTTTCTCAAGACA
>PVHY01003118.1:0-113874 GCA_004024945.1 Uropsilus gracilis | reverse complement strand
TATCTCTTTAAAGAATGTCATTGGAATTTTTATTGGAATTGCATTGAATCTGTAGATTGCCTTTGGTAGGATGGTCATTTTGATAATATTAATTCTTCCAATCCATGAACAGGGAATGTTTTTCCATTTCCTTATGTCTTCTTCTATCTCTTTTTGGAGCATTTTAAAATTTTCTTTGTATAGATCTTTAACATTTTTGGTTAGGTTTATTCCCAAGTATTTAATTTTTTTTGGTGCGATGGTGAATGGGATGGTTTTTCTGATTTCTTCTTCCTCTGCTTGACTTTTTGCATATAGGAAAGCCACTGACTTCTGTGTGTTGATTTTGTATCCAGCTATCTTACTGAACAGGTCTATTATTTCAAGTAATCTATCCATCTCATCCAAGTTGTTGTATTTATTTCCATATAGTTGTTCATAGTAATCTCTTATTATTTTTTGGATTTCTTTTGTGTCTGTTGTAATTTCTCCTCTTTCATTTGTGATTCTGTTTACTAGGATTTTCTCTCTTCTTTCCTTTGTGAGCTTTGCAAGGGGCTTATCTATTTTATTATTTTTTTTCAAAGAACCAGCTTTTGGTTTTGTTGATCTTTTGGATAGTATTTTTGGTTTCTAGATTGTTAATTTCTTTTATTTTAATTATTTCTTGTCTTCTGCTGGATTTTGGGTTTTTTTTGTTTATCTTTCTCTAATTTTTCAAGTTGGTAGATTAGGTTGTTTTTTTGATTATTTTCTTGCTTTTTGATATGGGCCTGTATTGCTATGAACCTTCCTCTTAGATATGCTTTTGCCGCATCCCAGACATTTTGGAATGCAGTGTCTTCTTTGTCATTTTTTCAAAGTAAGTTTTAATTTCTTCTTTGATTTCTTCAGTTACCCATTCTTCCTTTAGAAGCATGTTGTTCAGTCGCCAAGTGTTAAGTGCTCTTCTTGTTTCCTTTTCATTGTTGATTTCTAGTTTGATGCCCTTATGGTCTGAAAAAAAGTTGGTATTATTTTAATCTTTGTGTATTTATTCATGTTTGCTTTGTGGCCCAATATGTGGTCAATTTTAGAAAATGATCCATGTGCATTTGAGAAGAAGGTGTAGTCTGTTCCTTGTGGGTGTAGCATCCTGTAGATATCTATTAGGCCCATATTATCTAGGTCTTCTTTTAAGGCTTTTGTGTCCCTGTGTAGTCTTTGTTTTTTTGATCTCTCCTTTGTTGAGAGTGGGGTGTTGAAGTCTTCTACTACATATGTGTTTTCATCTATATTTGTTTTCAGCTCTCTTAGTAGCTGTCTTATAAATCTTGGTGCTCCCTCGTTTGGTGAGTATATGCTGATAATTGTTACATCTTTTTGGTTTGTTGTCCCTTGAACCATTAGGTAGTGGCCTTCTTTGTCCTTTGTTACTTTATTTTGAAATCTGCTTTGTCTGCTATTAGGTTGGCTTATCCTGCCTTTTTTTGGGGGTCGTTTGCTTGTAGAATTGTTTACCATCCTTTTATCTTCAATCTGTTCTTGTCTTTTGGGGTCAGATGCATTTCTTGGAGGCAGCAGAATGTTGGGTTCTGTCTTTTAATCCATTCTGCAACTCTGTGTCTTTTGATTGATGAGTTTAGCCCATTGACATTTAGAGTAATTATTGATGTTTGAGGGTCTAACAATTGGTTCCTGGTGGTCATTTAGTGTTCTGTTTTAGTTTGTTTTTTCTTTTCTTTTTATTGTTCACTCTTTTTATTCTTCTGTGGGTTTTGATCTTAGTGCTTCTTTCAGGAGTTCTTGGAGAGGCGGTTTGGTGGTATCAAATTTCTGTAGGCTTTGTTTTTCTGGAAAAGTTCTGGTTTTTCCTTCATAAAGGAAGGACAGCTTTGCTGGATAGAGTATTCTTGGTTGGCAGTTTTTGTCTTGGAGTGTTTGAAAGATGTGGTGCCATTCTCTCCTTGCTTGGAGTGTCCCTTCTGAGAAATCTGAAGTCAGTCGGATTGGTTTTCCTTTGTATGTTATCTGTTTCCTCTCTTATTTTCTTCTTATCTTTAGCTTTTGTAAGTTTTACTATGATGTGTCTTGCTGTGTTTCTACTTTCATTAAAGTAGTTTGGTGTCCTTTTTGCTTCTTGTATGTCTAATTTCATTTCTTTCTTCAGGTTTGGGAAGTTTTCCTCCATTATTTCATTGAAGAGCCTTTCAGGTCCTATATCTTTCTCTTCACCTTCTGGTATTTCAATTACTCTTATATTTGTTTTCTTTAGGGTATCTGAGAGATCTCTGATTATTTCTTCTGTTTTCTTACTTTGCTTTTCTCTCTCTTTTTCTTTATTCTTTCTACTTCTGTATCCTCTAGTGTGCTGATTTTTTCTTCTATTTCTTCTAGTCTGCTTTCCTGACTCTTCCCTGCATGTTTGAGTTCTTCTGTTGTTCCCCTTATGCCTTGTATCTCCTGCAGTTTCTTATTTAGGGTTTCGATTTCGTTTTTCTGTTTGTTGATGATATTGTTCATTTTGCTGCATTCTTTTTTATATTTTTCTACTTCTCTTAATTCATTGAGAGCTTTTCTTCTTTTGCTTTCCCTTTGTTCCCCCTCTTCCTTGGCCTCTTTGAGTGCTTTTATCACATTGATTCTGAATTCTTTCTCTGACATATGGAGCATTTCTTTGATGTCATCCATGTTGTTTTTTTTTCAAATTGTTTATCCTTAGGTGGTGAGTTATTTTTCTTAGGGGTTGCTTGAGTGTTTGTGTTCTTCCTTTTTCCTGTGTTTTCCTTTCGTATCTGCTCTACGTATTGGGTGACTACTGCTCCCGTAGTAGGCATGTTGAAGCCTATATAGTTGTATTTAACGCTGCTTATGTGCTTTTTGTAGTGAATGTCCTTGTTTTCTGAGTTTGCGTGGGTGCTGCGTATCAGCGCTGGCACTTTTGGGCTTTGGGTTCGGCGCTGTTACGCTCAGGTGAGTTCCTTCCCCTCCCCCTTTAGCAACTCATTCTGAGCTAAAGTTAGGCTGAATAGCCAGGGTCCATAGAGATGCAAATGGCCGGTCTGCCTGCCTCCCAGGCTGTTTCCGTGACAACCGGGAGATGCCACAGGCTGCTCTAGGTAGGGTATCCTACCTGTCCTGCATGGTCTCCTCCCCCAGGTGCTGGTGTGCTAGCTGCTCCTCTCAGCAGGGTCAGAGTCCCCTTTGCAGGTGACTCTTTTGTCCGCGAGAGCCTCAGTCCGCTCTCCGGACTTTGGGGTCGGCGCTGTTATGCTCCAGGTGAGTTCCTTCCCCACCCCCTTTAGCAACTCAGTCCGAGCTAAAGTTAGGCTGAATAGCCAGGGTCCATAGAGATGCAAATGGCCGGTCTGCCTGCCTCCCAGGCTGTTTCCGTGACAACCGGGAGATGCCACAGGCTGCTCTAGGTAGGTAGCCTACCTGTCCTGTGTGGTCTCCTCCCCCAGGTGCTGGTATGCTCCATTTGATATGTTCTAATGGGAATGTTACAAAGATTTATCAGTGGAATTATAAAGCAAGCATAGATATCCAATTCCTAATAAGACACTGTAAAAACATGTCTGACCCTTTTACTTTTAGGGAAAGCATCTGTTGGCATCTGTCTCTGATCATGATTGTTTTCTTTGGGGTTTACCTCAGTCACCTTCCCAATATGCAAAAATTACATGTGCGCTGATTGGATTTATCACTTTATACCAATAAGCTCTTTTCCTCTTCAACAGCCAAGTTTTTAGAAATAATGGAAGTGTTCAAAAGTTATTGCTGAGCAGTTTTAAGATTCAGCATTTAATCTAAAAACTGCTAATTGGGGATAACATGAATAAAATAAATGGCATTTAGTTTCAGACTGAAAGATTTTTGAAAGTATAAGGTTTGTGGTTTAATTTAAGCTGATGAATCTATGCCATCAGGCATTTGCCAAAAGTAGCTCTGGATGAGTAGTAGTATGGAATGAAAACTTACTCTCAGCTACATCATATCCTATTGACTGAATATTTACACTACTCTTCATATACTCTAAATTTAAGACCTTATATTTTGCTACCCTGTGGGAAGCAGAATGTTCCCATAGCTCCCCTATAGGAGCAGAATAGCTCCCCTAGTTATACATACAAACAACACAAATCACTAGCTGTATCTTATGTTTAATTGATTCTTGCTGTTTATATGAGATAGGTAAGCTTGGTACACATTATTTACGAGCCTCACAGAAATTATACAAAAACATATTATCTTTTTTCACATTGAAGAAAACTTAAGTAGAGAGACTAAGTTATTTGTCGATGGCAACATAGCAATTCCTTAGTAAAATCATGATTAATGATCAGGTATGCTGGACCACGGATCCCCCCTACAAACTCTTACACAACAAGCTCCTTTGCTAGATTCTCCCACTAGAGTAAGGCAGCATGATCCTGTCACAAAAAACCACTAAAATGGAAAATATTATGGTGTGGTATACCTGTATAATTAATTTGTCCAAAATTATAATATAGAAAAGACAACAACATTTCATAATATTTTATTTCTTTGATGACATTATTTTGAGGCAAATGATCGAAAAGTAACATTTGTACTGGAAATGGAAGTTGGTGTATATTTAATAAACATATTTCTGGCAAAGAAGCTAAGTGAGTTCTAATATAGGGAGTATCTGAACTCATTGAAGGAAAATGAGGCTTAGGACCAAAAAGCTGATTATGAAGACTTGATAGTAGTTAAAAATGACCCGAGACTACACCAAACATCATTCTGCTGAAAGGAATAGAAAATCTTATTTGGGAAACATGCAAACTGATCAGGTTTGGTCAAACTCTAAAATAAAATGCTGCTCGCCTTTGCCAGTCAATCAGTGATTAAACTTAGGTCATGTTCATGCTCACTAATTTGAAAATCTACCAATCTATGTTATTTTTCTCAATAATTTCCCAAAGGAAAATTGACCAATGATGTTTAATAAGAGATTGGAGAAGTTGGAAGCACTTTGACATTTTTAATTGTTTTGTATTGTTCTTAGTCTTTCCTATGTATTTAAAGAAAGAAAATGTTTTACTTTACATTAACTTATAGGAAGCTTGAAATTTCTCAAAATTTGCTACATTTACACTTAACTTATGGCCTCTGTCCCTTAGAAACTTGTAGCTACGCGGACTGTCCATAGCAAAGGGACACTTAGAGTGTATAAGGGACATGTGTTTTAATTTAGGAAGAAGGCAAATCCTTCATGCACTAAAGAGGGGATGTCCATCACTGAGTCTGAGCATGAAGATTTACAAAGCATAATTCTTTTTAACTGGATCTTGTTAGACAGAAAACTGAGAAGCAGAGAAAAGTGACAAGCTATTCTGGGCAGAGAGAAAGGAATGTACAAAGGCATGAACCAAAAGACTTGACCCAGGAAAGATGATTAGTGCCAAATGATTGAAATGGGATGGGAAGGGGGAGAGTGCCAGTAAATAAGCCACACTGCAGATAACCATGCAAGTTGAATCACCAAGTTCTTGTATCCTCATTTGTTTACAAGCTTTTGTTCATTCTGATGCTCAAAACCACTGCCTGAATTTTTATCAGACCTTCAAATAATTGCTTATAAAGATAGTGCATGGCCTTTATCTCACCATTTTCATTCTGTGACATATTACCCACAGGGAAAGTACAGGTATATATATATCTGTTCGTGATCAATGATTCTTAACATTTTAAGAACACAGCTTAAATCCTTTAAAAATGGAGGTAATAATTTTCTTCTTTGCATCACTCCCTCATGTCAATAGCTAAACCAACATTTTAGTAATTCCTAAAGAGTTACCATTCTCAAAATTGTGCATTCCCATATATATATGTACATACGCACATATATAAATATATATTTATACTATATATTGTATTATATATTATGTTATATATTGTATATTATATATTACATTATATATATGATTTATATATATTATATATATATGACTTATATATAATATATATATGATTTATATATAATATATATTATATATTATATACATTATATATTATATATGTATATATCCCCATATACACACATATATATTTATATCTGCATATAAATATATATGTTTTTATGTATATGTACATATTATATATATATACTCTCTCTCTCTATATATATATATATACATACATATACTCAACCTTTATACCAGTCTGTAATTTCTGCTTTTCTTTTTCGTTGACTGAAGTAAACTTACATATGACATTGTGTAAATATTTTCAAATAATCATTGAAATGTGTATATACTACATTAAGTTTACCAAATAATACTGTTTGTCATAAGCCATGGTATAGAGAAGCAATCAGTTCAGTACATTTTTATTTTTCAAAAACATGCTGAAAATGCCATTTACTCTTTGTAACTTACTCAACTCTACCTTTCTTAACTCACCTTTCAAGGTCTCAGGGTGGATTTTATGCAGCATTATCATGTCACCCCAGATAATTTTGCCTGCTGTTTATATTATCTAGCTCCCTAATTGTAACTTCTGCTCTTTAGTACAAAGGAGGTATATATGTGTATGTGTGTGTGTGTGTGTGTATGTTTATAGACATGGTTAACTAAGGCATTATTGGCAAAAGAGCAGAAATTGCATGATAAGATTAGTTATTTGATAAATATTCTGTATTCAATATGTAATAGGTATTATGATTTTGTTTTTTTTTCAGCACTTGCTCCTACTAACAGCTTCCCTTGTCCTGCTTTTTTTAGTAAACAAAAACTGCTTTTTCTTGATTCCTGTGTAATGAGTTCCAGGTGGGATTTAACTTTCACTAATTGGAGCATTAACTGGAGGGCTGTGCTGGCTTCCAAGAGCAGTAGAATTTTGTTGTCTTAAGTGAGATCATTCAGAGGTGCTTTTGTAGTGATAGTGGCTGAAGTTCTATTGCGAGCCCAGTTTTCTAGTAGAGTTTGGGGAATTTTTTCTGGAAGTTCAGTCAATATTTTATAGTTTTAGTTCCATTAAAGATACTATGAGTATAACTCCATACTTTCCAAGTTTTTTTTTAACTTTTTTATATTGCCTTTTTTTTTGTCTAAGTTCCCTGACCAGTGGACAATAGAAATGATTCAGTGAGAGAAGAGAATAGGGAGAGCAGGTAAAATTACACACATGATGAGTGCTTTGCAAGGAAGATGTATCTGACTCTGAGACGGTGGGGATTGAACTGAGTGTCTTCCATGTAATACATGATTTAACATTAATTGAAAATGGAAGAAATTCCACAAAGAAACAGTATTTAGGGGGAAAATACTTGATTAGTTTTGTGTGTTTTAAAGTTAAAAATTTATAATAGGTATTAAAGATACCTATATATAAAGATACCTATATATAAAGATATAATAGGTAGTAAAGATTCTGTGTTGAAATATCCAAATTCTTCCAGAGGTTGAAATTGATCATTTATCTATCTGGTATAAATGAATCCACAATAAATATTACTCTATTGTAAATATTCAAAAATGTTGGAAGGTGCTGGTTTTATATACCTTTTATAAAAACTATTAGAAAATCAAATAAATCATGTATCATGGAATTATTTTTCTGGTTTTAAAATAGTGTGGCATAAAAACCTCTTATATTAATAAAATTCATAAAATACATAAAATTATCTTTATAACACTTTGGTGTACTTTGACTTTAATACTTAATTTTCATCTTTCAAATTGTATTATTATTGGACTTTATAGAAGCAATATGTTTCATTATCCTTATCCTGGAAAATTAGCTCCCACGTCTTACCCAATCCTTGTTATTTTCATGAAATCATTTCACCAAAACCACTTATAAAATATGTATAATTTAACAAAAGAGAAACAAGTTCTTGTTCAATATGAACTCAGTAGAATAGTTAGTATCCAGGATGATTTGTGGTATTTAATTAGAAAAATAGATTATTTTAGAAATATAAGATGTGAATTATGGAGGAAGATGTGAATGATTAGAAAGAAATAATATTCTGCAGTTATGTGCCTTTACACATCAGATAACATGATGTAGGATGTACATTCCTGATGTAATGTGTTGAAAAATCAAGAACTTTGTAGTATTCTTGAAGTGGTTATTTTCTGGGAATAAAATATTTGTAAACACTATTTTTATTAAGTATCAGCTATTTGTATGGCTAACCTTTACTTTAAAAAGTTGTAAAATTATTCCTAAACATCTGTAACATTATGCAGAGATCTTATTTTATTAAAATGCTTGTAGAACCCATGTGCTACTTTACAGTGTCTGTATTACTGTATATCATCAGAAAAGAGTTTATAAACTATTAATTCAGTAGTCACATCTTTATGTTCATTTAAAGGAAATATTCTTTAACTTTACTTGCTCTGGTTTATTTTTCAAATGACATTTCATTCCTGTTTTATTGCCTAGATGAAAATAAGAACAATTCCTTTTGCTTAGTGATATTTCTTGATGCTTCATACCATGAAAATACCAAGCAATAATTTACCTACTTTAGTTCATTAACAAGACCTATTCTCAGATGATTCACTTAATGGCCTTACATCTAACTTGCAGAAACTTTGTTTTTCCCTGATCTTAATGTTCCAGTTACTCATGTTCATTTCTTGGAAGAAAATGTTTGGTTCGTTTCATTTTCATTTATTAATTGCATCTATAGCCTTACAATCATGCTTTAGCAAATCACATAAATTTAATGTACCATAAATATCTCAGCTCTTTCATTTTTAAAAAATTCTTCCTATTTTTAATTTTCTTGGACAGCAATATAAAAAATACTTTATAATCAGAAATACTTAGCTTTATGATATCATATCCAGCCATAAGCAAAACTCAAGCAAAAGTTCTCCAAGAGGCCATGCTTTACATGTTGGTTTTACTCTGAGAAGCATGAATTTTGTTTCAAAAATTCATGTCATTGGATACAAAATTGCTCTACTTCTGTTGGTCTCTAGACCCAACTTCACTTAAACTATCCATACATTTTAGGGCATAGCTAATCTCTACCTGAATCTTGATAATATGGAGCTGGAGTGCAGCCATCCTGTTCATGATACCGATTAGACTGCAAGCATATCCAATTTGGGCAGGTTTTTATTAGTTCTAGCTGTCAAAGAAGAATGTCAGGGTTATGATAAATTTTATAGGCTTCAATGCTCTCAGGGAACCAGTATACAGGCATAACAGGCAGAGAGGTGCATACCCACTGTTCTAGGTATGTACAATCATGGGGCAGGTGCAATACCACAGGCTTTGGTTATAAAGGTTAATGGCAGAAAAAGCCTGATCAACTCATTTACTCTGCAGAGGCCAAAGGGAAATATTTAAGTAAACAGATATCTCGATTGCCTGAGTTGAGCATCTGGGTTCACATCTGTATGATGTTGGCAAGTTATTGAACCTTCCTGCAACTCAGGTTTAACTCTGGAAATAAAATGATAGTACCTTCCTCATGTTTGAATGCAACACAAATGATGAATATGCTAAAGTGTTTTATAATATTCCACATACATTAAATATAATTGTTTACATTGTAAAACTATATTATGTATGCATACGTTAATGTTCCTATACCTTAATGTTCCTGGTAGGATATACCCTACCCAGTGCCAGCTCCCTTTCCCTTTTCCGCAGAGTCTCTTGCCTTAGAAAGTCCTGTCAAGCTCTCACTGAGAATATTGAACCCATAAAGTGCAGAGATTCATACACTCATTTACATATCTACACCGACATAACTGTTGCTAAAGGTTTAGCCATGGAGTTGACTTCCAGTTACTGAGGAGAGTGATAATCTCTGATGATGTGGTTCAGATAAATTGGAGGGGACTAAGTAAAGGGGCATAAATCAGAAAAAGAAAGACAAATTCTAGATGGTGTCACTTATATGTGTAATATACATGAGCCAAAGACTCAGATGAAGTGAAATTAAGCACAGACTTTAGAAATCTGACTGTAGCATTGAGGTCACAGAAAGGGGAGAGGACACTGGGGACTATAGTGAGCTATGGGTGGGTGTGATGGAGTAACCTGCACCTGAAAGATTCAATTCTCTACATCTAAATCATATGCAATATTGTACATCAAGTTTATTTCCGTTAAAAGAAAAGTCTCCATCCATTTGGTATCCTATTTTTTTTTTTCTATCTACACAATGAAAACCAACATCTTTGGAGAATCAAGAAACTAACTTTGGTTTTTACTCAGTTCTTCAAACTACATATTTAAAGCGTGACATCTTCATGATCTGTTTCTATTTCAGATCTTGTGATATGCTGTGCCAATTGCTGGTCACTGATGGAATATCACATTTCTCTCTCCATAGTAGTCAGATATTTTTAAAATAAATCAGTCACTCAAAAGTATATGGGAGGTTTATGGATAATTTTAAGTTTAAAAGACATGTTCATGTTTATATTATGTGGGTTTTGCCAATTTTAGATTTTTTGCAACATTTTGTCTTTTTTACCAATGAAAGTTCATCTTTTAAAAATTTCAAGTGTTTTTTGAGATATTTGGTCTCAAAAATATTATCCATGAAAACACCATTTTTTAAAAAATGACAAAAGAAAGGGAAATGGATACTTAACTAAAAATAGCAAATTTGACATTTTTTTTCTAGAAGTGAAAATGTCCTTATAAATAGAAATTGGAGAGGACTGTAATTTTCCACCCAAAAGGGCGATACAAAGACCATAATTTAGGAAAAGGATGATGCATTGATTAGTCAATGCCAATTTTCCAAGGAAAAGACGTCCTGAAATAGTTTAGGTTTCTTTAGTACATAGTTGGTTCTTCAGAAGTGAAGATATTTAGAATGCTGACAAAAACGTTAATATTTTAAGTGATATTTTAATTTTAAAAAGTTTAATATTCTTCCAACAAAGAAATTTGAAAATGTATTTTTTAAACTGTCTTCTCTTGATAATGGCATTTACTTGGAAAAAGGACAGTGATAATCGAGAAAAGAGAAAACAAAATGAGCTCCTTTTTTTTTTTTTTTTTTTTTTTTTTTTTTTTTGAGACTAGGTCTTGCTATTTTTGCCTGAGGAACTGCAGGCTCTTGTTGCCCGGGGTACCACAGACTCAAGCAATCCCCAGCCTCAGCTTCCCAGGTAGCTGGGATGACAGGCACGCACCACCACACCCAGCTATTTTTTTGGGAACTAGGTCTCGCTACAGGCCCCAAGCGGGACTCGAACCGCGATCCCTAACCCCGGCCGCTTCATAGGCTGAAGCTTACAAGCACGAACCACCGTGCCTGTCCAAAATGAGCTCCATTATTAAAATGGGGTATTTGTATTTTAAGTGTATTTGTAATTTTTGCAAACTCTTATTGTTTTGTGTTTACCACTGGACAATGCTAATGTGATTGCAATTCAGGAGCTAGATCCTTCACCATGGTCAGTGGAGGCAAAATTGTTCATGCAACTGTACATAGGTTAGGAACTAAAGCAGATGCCTAACCCATGACACAATGTTAGATAACACCAATTTCATACATTTCTCCTATAACAAATGCTAGATTCTTAGTCCTTTAAAGTTGAACAAGGCTATCCATCTTTCTACAGTTTTATACACTGACTATAAATATGCAAAATTGGGCTGATGGAACAGATTTGTTCTCAAAAGCATGTCAACTGAAAATAATGACTCAGTCACTTCCCTTCATTCTTCTACTACTGTCCTTCACATTTCTACTACTGTACTTCAGGTCTCTACTACATGTCCTTCATGTCATCTTTGAAGACCCCCAGTTCTTGATTTAATCTTTTTCTCTCATCTTCATGACCTTTTAGTAGATCACAAACCTCATATCTGTAATTTCATTTAATCTTATAAATGACAATCTTTTTTCTCCATCATTGTTTTCTACTCTACCAGCCAGGCAAAACACTTACCTGTTGATTAGTTAATGTGTTTTTATTTCTGTTAGTATGATATAAACTCATTATCCAAAGCATTTGGGCCCCTCTCGATATTCCTGGCAATCTTTCATGATTTCTCTATTCAGTTGTTGCATCAACACTTCAACTCTCTATTGTGTCCTCTATAAAAGTGGCAACTGGGATGTGAATGTTCTCAAATATAATTAAATATGTGTGCCAAAATTAACAATCACTTATTAGTTACCAGTCTAGAATGACATTTGAATGTAACTCTGAATTTCCATTTGCTTTACCACATCTCTAAACATGACATCAATCTTTTTATCTCATTCTAGATTCAGCATCCAAATAGTTGATGAGCCTGTTTTGACTCCTGTCTATGACTGCTGCTCCGAGATGCAGTAGTTACTTGTCTGATCCTTAGTGTGTACTATTTGGACCATGGCTTTCTGACTGATGATCGAATCCCAACCACTCCACCTTTTGAGAAACATGCAGTTTTCGGTGTTCCTTATTTTTCCTAGATCAAGGCACAAAATAATATTGCAATTACCACTTTTATCAACGCTGGACCTATAGGAATATGGCCTGCGGAAGCTAGCCCATTGTGTCATGGTTCAATAGGTTCCATTTCCTTTTCCAAACCATAGTTTGTAATCAACTTGAAGTATAAATCTATCACTTATAAGTCTTTCCAACAAAATTCCAGCAAAAGCTCAGGTTATTCTACTATTCTACTTGCTTTGTAGTGCTGTGTTCTTGATTTTAAACCAAGGATACATTCTTTCATTTTATGTCTAACTCTTTAAAACTCCTGAACATTTCCCTCCATTCTAGGTGAACGTTTCTGCCTTGGGTTATAGAGGGATGATGCCTCTATGAAAAGGGACAGAAGAGCTTGGACAAATATCTCTTAACCAAAAGATAATCAGTTGAATGGTTCATTATCATTTGAATGGTTCGTTATCATCAAATACTCTCAGTTGTGGAGAGGGTACAAAAGATGCTGCAAGCTTCCACCTGGCTCACTGGTCCGATATCTGCCTGGTGTTTACAAAGACAGAAGCTCCAACTCTCTGCACTCATACTCCTGGTACTTCTGCTCCACTATTCATAAGGTGTTTAATCTGTTCTAGTGCTACAGAAAAATGAGTGTAAGAGGATGACTGAATCTTACTGTCTTGTTCTTAGCCTTTAGCTTTTCAACTACATAGACAAATATTTGCATTTTCTGCTTTTTTATTGTTCAGTTGGGAATTTAGATCTCCTTGTTTGCCTGAGGAAATTCTGTTTCATGTCCTCAGTACATGATTATCATTTAGCATGCTGAAACTTCCCTGAAAAATCTGTTCCATTCTTCCCAGACTGGATTCATTGTCATTTATGGAAGAGAACTCATCATGATTTTATCCCATGAGAGCATTATTTACCACATTACCAGTTTAATCTTCACCTTCTGTTTTTTCTCTCTTTCTTTACCAATAAATCATAGATGGCTTGCAAGCGGAGACTATGGATTATTTTTCCTTTGTGTCCTAAAATTATAAGCAGCACTTAGCAGAAGCCTTTCCTTGTAAACTATTTGAGATGCAATTAAATATTCTCTTGACTGACCTCATTGTGTTTGAAAGTGTCTGAACCCCATATCTCTCTGTTATGTCTGGAGAAACCCTGTTCTTATCCTCTGCAAGGATCAGAGAAATATTGTGAATACTCCATCACTGGCATTTTTGTACAACTACCATGGTATACATTCTCTAAAATGGTGCATTAAGCAGCAGGGTATCTATTGACTTAAATAAGTAATCTCAAATATTTTGGATTTCACCATAAACAACTTTCCCTACTGTTAACAGCATTTGGAGAAAGCATATCAAAAATAGACTTGGTTGCATAAAACACAGTGACAGTCTAATTTTAGGTCTCCAAATACAGTTATAATAATGTAGTTACAAAAGAGATTTTTTGGTTTCCTTAAGGTTTGCTATGTAAAAATAGTTTCTAGGTGTGAATTTAAATGTACATGTTATACCCTGAGGCTTGTTTATAATATCTGTTGAAATGTGTAAGTCTAAATAAGGAAGTGTTGAAATAGAAACTGTAACTGTTTTGGTATGCATGGTATCTATATATAAAATTCATCATGATATTAGCTGATCAATATAAATATATAAACAGAAACAGATAATAAGAGATATTGAAATAATTTTTTTTTTTGCCCTAATGTCCTAGACAAAAAAAGTTTCAAAGACTTTCTAAATTGGGTGGTCATCAATCTCATAAATTTAGCCTATTTTTGAATTATACTGGAGAAGTTCAAGGTCACAGATGTTAGGTCAGTCCATTAATATAGTTGCCCTTAACACTGGAGAATAGGACAGGGAGAAAAGGACTTAAAATGAGAAGAACCCACTGAAAACTTGAAAGTCAGACCCCAGTTTGACTAGAGACACCAGTGACAATATTCTGCATTTGAACTACCATGTCTCTCCCTCACCCACATAGTTCAATTTTGTAATAAGAAGAGTACTCTAACTTCAAAGTTAAGGTCCAGTAAGGTCCTGTATATGCAGTGTGCATGTTTATAAGTCAAGATCAATATGTGAAAGTTGACAGATTGTTAAAATTTCCCCTTTTTAAATGTAGTTATAAAACTTAGGACTTCTAATTAGTAACAAATATTAATAAAATTCTAGAATCATTCCAGAGTGTTATGGTCATATGTATTTTTATTTTCCAAAATCCTAATTGGCCTCTGTTGTGCTGTTATTTACATAAAGGCTTAAAAAAGCTCTCTAAATTCTTTGGAAACAGTTCCAAAGTAAAGTATCTGATTTGATTTGCTGATTACTGAAAACATCCAATTCACAAAGAAAAAAAAAAAAATCAAGAGTATTGAAAGTTGATGACCATTTTGGAAAATGAAAAATAAAATGGATGTAGGTGTTGAAATACAGGGGATGTTCTATAGGACTTCTACAGCATTTTAAAATCATTTCCATATAGTACACATTCACTTCTCACAAAGCATTTTAAACGAAACCCAGAATCATATTGGAGAAGTTGTTATTCACGGTATATTTGTATCGAGGTTACTCATAGACTAACACTTTTAAATAGTACTTTTTTTATTTTTATTATCTGCAGGCTTTTCCGTAACTCAGAAAAAGTTTCCTCTTTCATGTTCTCTTTAGGGAAGAGAAATCTTAATTTCTAAGAATAAACAATATATAAATAATTCTGAAAAACTGTTTCATATTATCTTTTTTCCCTCTTCTCTGATTGTAGATTATGCCTCAAACACTGAAAATTCAGAACATGTAAATGAGTATCTCAATCACCCTGAAACTTCAAAGGGATCACCGTTATAATTTTCTTATGGTTGAGCTCTTGCTTTTCTGAGATAGCAAGAAATGGAGTATGTGGCGTATTACCCACATTTTTAGACTGTATTTCTTACAGTTACAAGAAATACTTCGTTGTACTTTCAACATTGACTTAACCACTTACTCAAGTGGATTAATCTACTTTAATGAGTAGTGTAAGAGTTATTACAGATATTCTTGCATGTGAATGTATGAATTGGAAATTCAGAATTGATTTTAGTCTCTCTGGGAAGCCTCATGATACATCCTCCAGGTAACAGAGTTGAAGTCTCCTTATTTTGTACCTTCTCCTGGGACTGAAATCAATGACTACATAGTTTTTTTTTTTTTAAATATATATATCTATATATATATATATAGATATATATATCATTAGAAAGCAGCAAAAATAATTTGCTTCAGGGAGAATGTTTTGGTAACAAGCTTAAAAATGATTAGGTAAGAACCCTGCACTTGTGACTCTGTTGGCATCATGCCTACCTAACTTGCTGCCTCCCAGATAAAACCAAGTATTTTACAATGCTAACTTCTTTTTTGCTCATGTGCCCACTTTGTAGAACAAAAGATCCTATCCATGTCCTTTTCAGAACCAAATTCTCCTTATCTTTCCTCTGCCAAATTTTCTTTGAGGTGCCTTTCGATTCCATTATTTAGAATGAAGCACTTTCTCAGTCCATTTCTGTAGATTTTTTATATAGATTGGAGAACATTAAACAAATTTTTTAATTTATTGAATAATATAAATGTTTGGCATCTCTCTGTGCTTAGCGCATTTCAGATTCTTAACAATGTTTGACCTTGACTAGCAAAGACTTTCCTTTTTATTATCAAAGCAGTTGAATAAAGTTAGACTATTATTATTAGGTGATTCACTTTTAACTTAATAAGGTGATCAATAAGTACCTGTTTTGTATTTAAAAATCACTCTGACATAGTAAGTAGGATCATTTGGATATGGAGAACAGTTAATAAGCAAAGACCTGTTCGATTATTTCTGTAACTTAGGTTAGATATGAAGATATATTGAACAACAAAGATGATATATTGAACAACCCACACAGCACCACCTCAATCATTTGTGCCCATCTCACCCCTGACTTCCTTCCCTCCCCCTCTCATGTTCCATGCTTCAATTGCGCTGAAAGTTAGTTTTTAATTTTTCTTGTGTGTCTTTTCTCTTTATCCCTCATATAAGTGAGACCACCCTAGATTTCTCTTTTTCTTTCTGCCTTATTTCTGCTAACATGATTCCTTAATCAACAAAGATGTTGATTAAGCAACAAAGATGTTGATTAAGGGAGATTCCTGTTTTAGGGGACATTTGGGTTGTTTCCATATCTTGGCTATTATAAATAGGCCTGTAATAAACATGGGTATGCAGGTTTTCTTTCGAAGTAGTGTTTTTGTGTTCTTTGTGTAAATTCCCAGGAGTGGAATTGCGGATCATATGGTAAATTTATTTTTAATTTTTTGAGGTACTTCTAGATGACTTTCCATATTGATCAAGAAAAAGGCAAACTACCTATTTGACTATAGGACCAAAGCATACAGCAAAGGAGAGCTGGAGGGAGGGGATGGATAGGGGATGAATGAACACAAAGGAATATATTGATGGGTCACATGTTGATATGGGCAGGAGAGCTATAGGAACTACAACAATGTAAAAAACAATAAAAAATTGATGACTGTGATCGCAAATAAAATGCTATTAATGAGACAAAGTGTTCTGTGATGACATGCTCATTTAGTAGAGAGGGTGATAAAGTCAAAATAATAGGTGATTCTTGATTTCTTAGGATAAGAAAGTTGACCAATGATTCTGTCATTCACTAAAATAGGTAATTGTGTGAGAATGCAAGATTTGGGACTTAAGAGGTCTTATTTCAGATCTGGAATACTATGTTTATGGTGTTCTAGAGAACTCTGACAAGGCAGTCGGATATGCATATCAGAAGAGGCATTGACTAGAAATACATGTGTGAGAGTTACTAACACAAAGAAATAGAGTGAACTTGTTGCAGTCATGTACATTCCCTTTTTCTTGTATGTTTAAATTAAAGTTCAGTATCAATATCATTGACTAAAATTGGTATAAACTCAACATAAAAGGAATAGCTCTCAATCAAACAATATTAACTGCAGTCTTAGCAAATGCAATAAATTTTTAAAATGTGTATTTTTGAAAATGAGGAATTTCAGTAATGCAAACAAAGAATGAGATACAAATATTTGAATTATCTATCCATAAAGGGATTGTCCTGGAAAGCTGTTACCATAATTTGATTAAGGTGCTTTGAATTTTCTTTGTTTGATGTCACTAAATATTTGAGTTATATTAACTCCCTTTGCTTACTTGCATTCTCTTGTAACGTGGTCTCTGTAAACTGATTGGACTCTTACTCTCTCCACAGAGAGAAAACGTTTAAGTGTGAACTCCCTATTTTGAATTCCTTAACAGTGATGGTTGTGATCATACATCGATTTTCTGATCTCATCAATAGACTTTTTCTACATTAATTACAGAATCTTTTTTCTGAGAATGCATCTCTAAGGAGATATTCTGGAATTCAATTCATATACTAAGATGTAACTTTCCCAGAGAACTAATAAGAAAAAGGATTCAATGACATATAATGGTCTGTACCCCTCACTGTATATGAGGATTTTTCTTATTTCCCTTTTCACATTTACAAGTCTGCACCTCATGTACCAGTTTGCCGGCAGATCCATTTATTTTCCACAGTACCTAGAAAATTGCTGTAGACATATTGAATACTGAAAATAAAATAAAAAATTTAAGTGTTTGTATAATTTTATTGATATGCATTTGAGCATAGAAGCCCATTATTTACTTGGCAGCAAACTTTGTATTTGATATGTACTATCCATTCACTTACTGAATTGTCTTGTACTGGAAATTAAAACCCTGCAGGGTAGGCTATTATCATAAATATGATATGATATGCTTTCAAGATCTTGGTTTTTAACGGATATATATTAGTTTAAAACAAAAAAGTTCTGAAATGTAGTTTAGCGCTTTGGAGGAATTAACATTCATGTGAAGCATGGCGGTTATGTGCCCTCCAAGAACAGATTGCCCATAACATGCTCTGTTTGTGATGGGATATTAAAGACCAGTGCTCATAATATTTTATTCCACATTTATAGATTTGTTTCTGCTGACAGAATACTAGAAATTTAATTAAATGTTTATTTTAATTAAGACAGAAAATAAAGTCTAGTTCTCAGAAATTCAGCACAGTCCCCAAAATAGCCAGTACAAGTGATTATGTATCTCAAAGACTTGTATACTGATTTTTATATGAATATATATTTTTCTAATATGGAAATAGAATTATACTTGTATATGGTATATTCCCCAAAGCCAACTGCATTGCTGTTTACAAAGATAATATGTATATACACAATTCATCTCAAGTTTAAAGTATTATTTACATATGGAAACTAGTCAAGCTTTGCTTATCAAATTGATGGCATGTGGTATGTATAGGGAACTCACATACCAGGAGTCAGCCAAAGGTTTCTGTAAAGGACCAGGTAGTAAATGTTTCCAGCATTGTGAGCCATGTAATCTCTGTCAAAACTATTCGTTTCTATTATAACATGAAAGCATCCACAAACTGATCAAGTACTCCAATAAATCTTTATTTTTGTACTATGAATTTTGAGTTCCATATCATTTTATACTTTTTACTAGTCTTGGTTTGATTTTTTGCTAACCATCTATAAATGTTTACAAAAAACATTTTGAAAAAAAATGTTTAAAAAAAAATTCTTAGCTCTCCAGAAACAGGTGACTGAACCAATTTGTCCTACATATCAGTTTGCAGACTTTTGGTCTAGATAAGCACATCACAGCCCCACCCCCTCCTTACCCCATACAAATACTATTCTACAAGTATCTTGGGTCTTGATTCTTTATAACCTATGCCTTGCTCATTCTGTTCTCATCTACATTTTTTCTCCCTTCCATGAATACCTACTTTATTCATTCTGTAAATTGAGGCATGCTGAAAAATCCATTCCACACAAAGATTTCATGGCTATTAATGGATATTAATTAAATTTTCTCAAAGGTATACATTAATTTTGCATAAAATATTTTATTTAATAAATTGTATATGCGTAGATCAACGCAGTACTTTGTATTCATATGAAAAATGACTAAACTCTAATCTTAAATGATTTACTCCTGGTTTGTGTTTTCGTTGACTGTCAGATCAACGGGGATTTTTTTTTTTTATATTCTTAATGGCAAGTAAATCACTACCTATTTGTTGAATAATTCACGATTTACTTTTCTAGTTTTTCATGCTATTTATCACATATTAAATATTTATTTTCATATCCATTTCTAAATTATTTTTGATCATAGTGTTTAATTTTTAAGTAAAACCGTAACAGGCATATAACATTATAGATGTAAAACATAATTATGCAGATAGATGACATTTGTCTATCTATCTATCTATCTATCTATCTATCTATCTATCTATCTATCTATCTATCTATCTATCTATCTATCTATCTATCTATCTATCTATCTATCTATCTATCATCTATCATCTATCTGTCTGTCTGTCTGTTTTTCTATCTCGCACATACATAAAACCACAGGATTTTTTTTCCACAATAAATTTTTAAGTTCTGCTTGTATCCATTACCACACATAATTGCAATTAGATTTTTCTTTTCATCTTAAAATGATAGGTTTATAAGGAAAGGAAGTACCTACATAATCATAGGAGGGCAGGAGAGCTGCCTCAAATATTTTTCCTTATGGTGAATTTTTTTCTTATACATACAGCATATTTACTCATTAACTTTATCTATTATAAAACATTTAGTAATATTATAAAGTACCTACTTCATGAAAATGCTATGCTGTATTAAAAAGATTTCAAGATTTCATGTTTATTAAAAATATATTCATGAAAGTATCCAATAAATTTGTCATGTGTATATATGTGTGTATATATATGTGTATATATATATATGTGTGTTTATATGTATATATATACATAGATATGTATTTAGAGCTAGATCTCTCTCTATATATATATACACACATACCCATGATAAACATACATGTCTAGATCTAGGTACATCTGTCTGTCTGTCTATAAATCCTGCTCAGTACTATGCCCCATGGAATATACTTAAATCAATACTGTATCGATTTAATTATAATTATTAAATTATAATA
Organism: Uropsilus gracilis; assembly: GCA_004024945.1. NCBI lineage: Eukaryota > Metazoa > Chordata > Mammalia > Eulipotyphla > Talpidae > Uropsilus > Uropsilus gracilis. The sequence goes on along the minus strand of PVHY01003118.1, from coordinate 93,403 downwards.
GTTACTGTTTAATTACAGAATTTTAAGAACTAATTGAGTAATATATGGACACAGAGCAGTAAGAAAAAAGTAAATGCATATTTCAACAAGGACAACATGAATGCTAATTTGTTTCCAATGTAAAATTTTTTCAGTATTTCAGTTACACTTTCTATGGAAATTATAAATAACATGTTTTAAAAAATATATTCCACAATGGTTAAGCAAGAGAAAGTTTTTCTCTTCAAGCTGGATTCCCCAGCATAATTCCATCTTTTAAATTGTATGATGGACAAAACTATTATAAATGTATTTCTCATACTAGCAACTTCAAAAAATCACTTATTAGTTTCTCCTTTTAAAAAAAATACAGGGAATTAAGCACACATAAAACTATTAACTCCTTTCACTTGTCATTATTTGTTCTGTAAGAGTTCACTTTTATGACTTAAAAATTAATTTTTCTTTTGGATTTAAATCTATTCACTTGCCTTTTATAACAGATGAGTGATTTTTATTTCCATCTTCCTTCCATCTTGCTCTCCAGTTCTGTTAGTCTTATTATTTTGTGTGCTACATATAATTTGTTTTTACATTGATTCAGCATTTAATTATTTCTCCATGCTTTGTGAGTTTATTAAAAGGACAAGCCAATAGATGATTTTAGTCCATTTGTGGAATCCTTTAACTTTCAAATTGTTGCTCATAGAATAATCTTCCAATGACAAAGTCTACTGGTAATTTACCAAAATTATTTAAACATAATAAGTTTAGAAGGTTCACAGACAGTTTTTGACTATTCATTCTTAAGCTTTTTCACAGGAGAATCAAGTTTATTATATTGAAGAAAAAATTAATGGTTGATTTGTTCTGTTCTATTCGGTAACTGGTATTCCTTAATTTCTTGTGTTAGTATCTCTCTTTGGCTTTTATTTACTCTCCATGTTTTCTCATTTGTTTATCAAGCTAGTCAACCACATATACATGCATACATATGCAGACAAATACACACATGTATGTGTACATACGCATGTGTGCATGTTTGCATATGTATGTGTGTGCATGTGTGTATATGGTTGGTTGGTTGATTGGTTGACCCTTGAACAACCTGAGTTTAAATGGTGGAGTTTCACTTATTTAGGGATTCCCCAATACACATATTCTTTATTTACCAACTCAACCAATTTCAAAAGGGGTTTTTAAATCTATAGAACCATAGTAGATATGGTAGTATATTCCATCATGTAATAATTTATGCAATTTTTCACGATAAAATGTATTTTCCTTAACATTATCTTATTTATTTGTTTGTTTATTTATTTATTTATTTGTTTATTTATTTATTTGAGACTATGTCTGACTATTTTTGCCCATGGAACCGCAGGCTCACTGTTGCCTGGGGTACCACGGACTCAAGCAATCCCAAGCCTCAGCTTCCCAGGTAGCTGGGATTACAGGCATGTGCCACCACGCCCATCTATTTTTGGGGAGTAGGTCTTACTGTGTTGCCCTGAGTGAGACTTGAACCGTGACCCCTAGCCCCAGCCGCTTCATAGGCTGACGCTTGCAGACATGCGCCACCGTGTCCGACTATCTTTTATTATAAATGGGAAACTACGGAATTGTATCCTATATTTAGTACTGAAGTGAGAAATCCAGTGTCAGTTATGTTTTTATTTTTTAGTAGAAAATCAACTTTATCTTGAAGTCTTTTGAATTTTCTCTTCATTACTGACATTTTAAGATTTTTGTCAGAAATTCTTGTGTCTTTTTTTGTCAATTTTTCTATTTAGTATTTGGTCCAATATTTCAGTTTAATAATCAGTATTTTTGTTAATATTCAATGAAATTTTCTTAAAATTCAATGAAATTTTCTTAAAATTTCATTGAATTTATTTAGTCTTTTAATTTATTTTTCTTTATGCTTTTGAAGACTCCTCCTACATGCGTAGTACAATTTGATATACCACCTATTCACTTTATAATTTCTCTTTTTTGTAGAGTACAATCCGTAATTGTACTACATCTCTTGTTTCTCATTTTTTCCCTTCTGAATCAACAATTATGTATTTAATGATTCCATTCCATATTCTAGTCCTATTGATTTAAAAGATGATTTGCTATCTTTTAAATTGATAAAAATTTCCTATCCTAGAATTTTTCTATTAATTCCCAAAATTAGCACTTGTTCCCTCCTTTCTTCTGCTTTTAATTTTCTTCAAATGCTTTGTGATCCTTAAAAATTTGTTTATATTTATGAAAAAATTTTAGTCAGTCAAGAATGTATGAAATATTAGGTTACCATACAATTGAATAAGGTATTATCTCTAGTCTACATTCTTTAGTAATGTGTAAGCTGAAATATAATATGTAAGTGAAAGAAGATAGAGGTTAGAGCTTCTTTTAATTGTCATACATAAAAAAGCAGGAAAACATATAAATGACATACTCATATAAAACTTTATTCTGATGTAGTTTTCCATTTTGTAACTTTTGTGAGAAACAAGAGATCTTAGGAAGCTGTTACTCAAGCTCTGATAAAAAAGGATGGTAACCACACTGAGTGAAAAGCAACCCAGTTAGATCCAGAATATGGTGTAGACTTATTTAATGATTAAAAGTGCAAAATCAAGTCAATAGCTAGCATATTCATATATATCAAATGTTATGAGGTTCTCTTAAGAGAATACCTTTAGAAAAGATTATAGCTATAATTTATTAAATGGAAGTTGTTAGATTTTCTGACAGGAAATGGTTATTTTGTGGTTGTATCTATTATATAGGTAATTGATAAGTGTCCGCTTACTAGTAGTGAGAGGAGGAAAAGCTATTGGAAAGAGAAAAGTTGAGTAAAGACAAGCTTAGAAAATTAGAAATAGTTGGAAAATAGAAAACAATTTTCATGTAATACTAGCACAGCATATTTATTCATTTGAGGTTTGTGTTTTAAATTCAAAGATAGAACAATTACAGTTTTTAATATTTTCCAACAACTTGAAACAGAAAATATTTGTTTTAATCTTTTATATATGACCCTTCAAAACATACACATACACACACACACACAGAGAAATAGAATCATATATTGATGTTTACTTTGAAATTGTAATTAAAACTTGCAAATTTCTCTGAATTCTATAATCTCTGTCCTGCCATACAATACATATTTGCCTTTCCCCCTTAAAACTGTTTAGTTCCAATTATTTACTTGGGTTCCTTTTCAGGTTCTTTTTTCCATTTTACATATTCATGGGTTATGTTCTACAGGTTCTGTGATTGGCAAACCAACCCCCCTTTATATCTGGACTTTGATTTTTGTCCTCTGGAACTCTGAAATAGAGAAAATCTCTATCTTCCCTGACCAGGTGTGGATGGCATCAGATCCCTTCTTAGTCTACCTTTCACTTTTCAGAAAAGGAGATACTCTCTATAGTACAAGATGTCAATTTATGAGTCATAGTGCTATCACCGCATATCATACTTTATTTTGTTTTGTTTTTCTTGTAATGTGTGCTCTTCTTTGGTGTATTCACTTATAACTTGGTAACATTCTGAAGATGACATTTATACTCATATACTCTGGTAAAACTGTAACTAGCTGAGAGGAGAGGGCTATGTTATCACCATTATTTACTGAGTTTTTATTGTGCAGCAGATACTGACATTTGACTAATACAGATTATCTCCCTCAATGTATGTGATATCTTCAACTTCTCTTCCAAAAACATGCTGTTATAAATGGAAAGATGAGCATGTTGAGAGCCAGTCCTTGTCATTACCAATACATCAAGTAAATGACAGTGCCAGGATTTGACCCAAGTTGGTTTCTATCCAAAATCTAAGCATGTTTCAGTTTACCTTGAAAAAAAAAAAGAATTGGCATTAAGTATATGACAGTCAAAATATCTATAGAATCTGCACATCATGAGAGGCCTCATCCTTGGAGACTCATATGACATGATCATGGACTATATAATGATTAGTCACTGAAGGAGATTCTAGTAATGATCTGCATCTTTTGTTTTTCATGACTGTTTTTGCCATTAGAAATTTCTGCTTGAATACAAGGGAGTATACTATGATATTGTGATTTACAGGAATATATATATATATATATATATTCATTATATAGCAATATATATGACTAATATCTATATTGTGATTATAAGGAGATATATTCTTATAAATCATAATATCATATTGATTTTATATATATATATATGTATTCCCCATATATATTTGATCTTCATCTACACTTCTGTCTCATAATCCTACCCCTGCTCTCCTCCTCCCCAACCCCAGTCTTGGGATTTCCTAAATATTGAGAGTGTTAAAGCTTTCTCTTTTTATGTTAATGAATGACCTTTGGGTGGTGCTAAAGTTGGGGGTTTGTGCCAGGACACTTAACCAAGGGAATATGATTTGAACTTCCAGTCCTACCTTCCTGAACTCCAGGCTGGGAGGAGGGGCTGGAGACTGAGTTCAGTAGTTAGGGAACAAATCAATCATGTCCCTATAATTTGAAACTCCCATGAAGGTCCAAAAGGGATGACTTCCAGGCATCTTCAAATAGATGAACTTGAAGATTTGGGATTAATGGAAACCCTGAACTTGTTTCCTGTGTCAGGTCCTTTGCATCCCTTCCTTCAGTTATCCTGAGTTATGTTTTTGTAATACATCAATGACATAGTAAAGGAAAAGAAACCAAAAATTTAGATAATCCTCATCCTCTGTTACACAATATGTTAATCAGTTCTAGTGGAAATTCAGAAATGGTTACCTAAATGGGATTAATGCTGTTTTAATTAATATGAAAGTGTTATCAATGGATCTTTGTATTGTGCAGCAAAAAATTCAAACTACAGCACAATGTACTGGAAAGATTTAAGGGTCCTTAAAAAGGAGAGTTTATGTCTTGAAGAATGTGATAAAAAAAGGCATTAATGTCAGTAATGATTAGTTAGTAACATGGGTAGAAAATATGTTTAGCAACAATGTATGTAAAATGCATAATTATAATGAGAAATACTGGCAGTTGGAGGAATCTTTGATTGGCAAAGAGGACAATGACAGGTTTATTTTTATTTATTTATTTTTCTGGCAATGACTGAAGCCTGCATATACCTTTCTGTAGAATTGCTGTATTCTGGGGAAAACCTAACTCTACCTAGAGTTGAATATTACACTATGAGGACTAAGAAGGGCAGTGAATTTGCAATCTGAATTTTCACTAGTTTCCCCAGTCTGTTCTGTAATTCTTAGGGTTAATGGTGGCCAAAGGAACTGGGCATATTCAAAAGAAAAGCCTTACATAGAAATTATATCAGTACACTATACACAATAGACTTGCAATAAAAAATGGAAACAAGTAATAACATAAGGCATCCTGAGATACAATTAAATGAAATCCCTTTTGATCTAACCAATCTTGTTAACATCTCAAATTAAGACTAGTGATGTGAAATTTATTTTGAATTTATTTTATTTCAGATAATGCTTCAGAGACACTATTCTCTTTTTAGATCATTCTGTTCTTTAGGGAGTTGATGGCCTCTCTAAATTGTTCTCTGAGTTAAAAATAATCAGGTTTTATGTGATGAATTCAGTTTTTTAAGGTAACAATATGGTATCTCTATTTCTATTATATTTATATATTATATATAATATATAATTAATATATAGAGCTAACTTTACTCTTGCATATTCAAATATATATATCTTTATATATTTATATATGTCTATATGTATTTATATAGAGATCTGTATATGCATTTGTGTATATGTATTTGCATATATGTTCATGTGTATATATCATATAGATTGATATAGATCTACATGTATATATACATACATCTTTATATATACCATACACACATACACTTGTAGTAAGAAAAAGTGATAGTTCACATTTCAATTTCTTGTCTCAGTACAATCTTTAATTTCCTTTAGAAATAATTGTATATATTTTCTACTTAGAAGTAATTTTATAAAGTACCTATGACTAAGCAAAGAAATGGTGAAGTATCACTATCCACACATTCTAGAATGTGAGATCAAGTTTCTTATACATTAAAAAAAAATCATGAGATTTCATCAGACAATTTTACAAGTTATAAGATACACATATATCTACCACACTGAATTAGTTTGATATATTTTTATGTATACTTTTTCTGTAGTTACGTTATTTTTACGTCACCAGATTTTGCAAATATGAGAAACGTCTGCTTACCAATCTGTAATATGAAGTTTAACTTTCTAAAATGACCTTTAAAAATCATATAAATGTAAAATTAAGTTGATCTGATCGGTTCGATATTTTCTGGCTTCTCATTTTAAATGTCATGCACTCTTCTCCTCTCATCTCCCCTTCCTTCCTCTTTATTTCTTATCCCTTGGGATATCTTTATTATTGACTCTATAGTAACATTTCTTTTGTCCTTCAAAGAACCTAACAGCCTATATTGTTAGTATTGCTCTGTGCAGATGACTCATAAAATCATGTCTCCCCCTCAAAACTATTTTCCAACTGCAGCCTCATATTGCCAAGTGAGTTTGTGTAACTCATGATAATGTCTAGCTAAATTTCAACATCAGCACATTCTAAATTTATTACATTTCCTAACCAGTAGTAATTTTTCCTCTTTTTACTAATTACAGTGCCATTTTTTTCTAGTATCATATTTATGAACTGATTCATTCTTAGTTCCATCATGTTGGAGATAATTGTTTCTCTAAATAACTGCAATATGTGTATCTTTCTTTCTCTTACCTAGTTGAAAGTATTCTATTGGCGGCCGCGTAGGATACGAGAAATTAAACGACGAGAAGAGATGGCCCAGCTACAGCTGGGGGTCAAATGGAAGTATGACGTTTCATTTCTCGTATCCTACGCGGCCGCCAACAGTATTCACTTTACACTTCTGGACAATAATTATAAGTAAGTCCTGATTTTTCATCTTATAATTCAATGATAATCATTCATCGTGTATTCAATATATAAATTTAGTCATCGATTAAGTTTAAAAGTGTAGAGAGTGTTCCCACTAGACCAACTTTTCTTTATATTGAACTTTTCTGAATTGTCTACTCCTAATGTAAAGTACAAAAGTGACTAAAATTTATCCAATTACACTCACCAATTCACCATGTAGTTTGGTAGTATTTCAGTGGCATGAGTTAGATATTCCTGATAAATGACAGTGAAAAATCAGGGAAAAGATGATGGTGAAATATGGTAAACTATATGAAGATTGAGGAAATTGAGATAGAGTTATGGATGATTTCATGACATCAATAAATTAAGATGACTTGAACTAGATTTATTCATTTGATGGTACTGACCAGTGTGCCTCCTGCAGGAGTATACAGTCTTTGGAAAGGCACTATACTTGGTTTAGTGCTAGCTAAGGCATCTTGAAAATCTTAATTTTTGAACAAGATTGTCTATGTTTTCATTTTTTACCTATCATGCATACACTTGTCCAACTCATCCTGGAGTCGAGAGCAAGTCAAATATACAAGACTAATGCCAGGATTTGTGTGTGTGTGTGTGTGTGTGTGTGTGTGTGTGTGTGTGTGTGTGTTTTGGACCTGGTTTTCTAAATCGCTTCCTATTCAACAACACAATTATTAATTAAAGTCCATTACAGTTCTCAGTTAACAATATTTGGGAATTTTGTCCGTATTTATGGGTAGATAACTGAGAAAACAGGAAAAAAAAGACACAAGCAATACTCATTCTAGTAATCATGTGACTAGAAATTACAACAATGAGATAATCTTCAGTTACGGAATTAGAAATTGGAAGAGAAATGTTCTTGTTCAGGTATAGTACAAAAGTAGATAATCCTTTCACTGATGGTATTAGGGAGCAAGAGGATAGCCATTTAAGAAATGTATTAAGAAATGTTCATGTGTTTTACTTAACTTGCTCTGTTTCCAGAAGTTGATTCAAATGCAATTCAAGTGCAAGTCATAGAACCAGGGAAAGATTTATAAAGATATGTTCATAGGAGCATTATTCATAATTTCAAGAACTTGTAAACAACATCAATGTTCAGTGAGAGGAAAAATATGTATTATGTAAAAATCCTGTGCAATATGATAATGCTATTTTATTAAAATATTTAACTGAGTAGAGAATTCTGATATATTAAAATATAAAAGACAAGATAACATGCACCAATTTCTAAAATGTCAAGCGACTTCTAGGGAAAATAATGAAAGTACAGTTAAGAGGTAAGTAAGTTAACAGGTTATGTTCTCTAGTGAGGTCACAAATGCACATTAACAAATTGAATATAATTCTGAAAAGACCAAAGGTTTGGTGAGCTAGACGGCCTGATTAATTGAAACTTTAAATAACCTTTATTTTTATAGAAAACTTTTATAAAAGTGATTTTAAACACTTGTCTCTTATCTGGTATTATAAAAATTGTATATGCATGTAATATTGTTTTGGTGGTGAAGACTCCCATCATGCTTCAGGGTCATTAGAATGTCAATTTTCATTATAGAGTTCTAAAAAGGTAAACACATATCCATATGGGGAATTGTACTGAATGAGTATTATTCCCAGGACATTCCATCAATATTGCAGTTTTTTTTCCTTTTAATAATACGCTTCTATGTAAAAATGTATTTACTTGTGATTTTTCTCCTTTCTGCCACACAATGAACCCCAGAGAGCAAATAAGATTTATTTAATACATACCTAGTGAGCACTTACAAACTGGGATTTGGCTAACCTTTTTTTATGGCAAGGGTTATGCTAGATCATTTCACAAGTGTAGAACTCAAGGATTAAAACAATCCTACAAAATAAGGGTGGTTTCTCATGTTACAAGTCAGATAACATGTTTAGAGAGTAAATCAATTTGGTTAAGCATCTCTTTTTCTCACCTAAGTGGTCGTTTTATGACCCTTGATCCCCAAACTCTTCTTATACCTTTGTTATACCACAACTGTATAGAACACCATATGACAGAAGCTCATATGTAGCTAGCATTCAATTAGGAGACTGGTATCAATATATACAACTACAGAACTAAATTTATATGAGTTAGATATGATTAGTGGTTTTCTAATCAAGTTTTATAGTTTATATTTAATCCACCTAGGGAAACTAAGAGGTTATGCAACTAATCAAAAAAATTATATAGCTTGTCCCAATTGTTTGGTTCTAGAGTCTGTTCTTAATTACTATTTTTAATATTTGAGCATTCTCCATACTGGTTTTCATAGTATCATCTGTCAAAATCAGATATTTGCAGATTTTTAAAAGTCATTTTGTTATCTCAAAGCACTGATAGTTCAAATCTGTCAGAATAAGATGCTTTGTCAGAGAGGTGAACTTTGTTCTGAATGGTGGGGAATGGATAAGATATGGCAGACTACATGGGATGAAAGGAGTGGGGGATCTTCTCAAGGATGGCATTGGGGGAATTTCAGATGAGGCTAGCCATGTCAGTGGAACGAATGCATCATGGCATGGCTAACAAAAATAGAAATTATATTTTAACAGTTTATATTTTTAGTTCAGTATTTTGGTTTCTTTATGTATCATGTGTGAGTAAAGTAATGCAATGTTTATATGATTCTTTCTTTGCCTTTGATTATTTGAGTAAGCATAGTCTCCTTTAGGTCTTTCCATATTTTCCAAGAGCAGGATTCCCTTTGTTTTGCTGTGCAGTGTTGCAGAGTGTCTGTATCACCATGTCATATATATATATATATATATATATATATATATATATATATATATATTTAGTCATCCCTGTAGGGACAATTCTATTGTCTCCAACCACTGTTGTAAACAATGTTTCAAGGAAAATGGGGGAATGCCTGTATCGCCTCAAACTAATGCTGTATTATTTGGTTAAGTACTTATAAGACTTATAAGACTTATAAGACCTTGTGTGATTTCTACTCTAACATTGCCATTCTGCTCTGTGGGTTTCACCCATTTACAATACCATCAACAGTGGTTTTGCCTCTCTCCACATTCTTCCAACAAGTGTTTCTTGTCTATTGGATAATAGATGTGCTCTCACAAGCACAAGGTAATATACTGTTGTTTTGATTTACATCTCCCTAATGAGAGATGATGAATAACTTTTCATGTGTCTGTTTTCCATCTACTTGTCTTCTTTGGAGTACTATTTATTTAGATCTTCTGCCATGCTTTAATCAGGTTGTTTGTTATTCTGTTGTTGAGTGTTGTTGAGTATTATGACTTCTTCATAATGTGGAATATTAATACCTTTTGTCGGGTGTCTGATTCACATTCGCTCTTTCAGTGGAATGCCTTTTCCTTTAGGTGAGTTCTTTTGCTGTGAGGAAACAGTTTGACATAGTCTCATTTATTTATTTCTGCTTTTGCTTACCTAACGATTGGATTTGAGTCCCTAAAACATTTCCATGACTAATGCCATGGATTGCATGGCTTTTTTTTATCTGTGCTATGGTTTCAAGTCTTATATCTGCATCTTCGAATTCATTTTGAATTACTGTTTGTATATGCTGTGAAATAATGATCTAGTTTCATTTTTTTGGGGTTGCTCAGTGCTTCAAGTTATTGAAGCTACATCACTTGCTCCCCTGTATGCCCTGGATCCTTGTCATAAATTGTCCAAATATATAAGGTTTATTTCTGGATTATCAATAATGTTCTATTGATCTGTGAGTCTCTTTTTATTCCAATAATGTGCTCCTTTGATTACAATAACCTTGTGATCAGATTATACACTACTTCCAAGAGTACTTTTGTTATTTGGGGGCCTTTGTATATGCAAATAAATTTCATATTTTTTTCTGTTTCTGTTGAGAATGTCATTTGTTTGTTGCTGAAATCTGCTTTTTAAAAATTTTTGAAGTAACACTGGTTTATAATATATATCATTTAGAGGTCACTGGAATTTTGACAGGTATTGTATTGAATCTGTGTGTCACAATCTGTGTGATGTAGCTGTTTAAACAACATTTATTATTCCAATCTACGAGCACAAGATAGCTTTCCATTTCTTTTTAGTCTACTACTTATTTCAATAGCGTCTTATTGTTTTCAGTGGATCAGTATTTCTCTAAAAGGACCAGAATTAACAATGATCTTACTATAATGCAATATTCCAGGTAAATACTCAGTATTTTAAATTTGAGTAAGAACATCACTATCATATTTTGATGCCTTTAATTTTATTTTAAAAATGTCTGTCTTTATTTACTCATTGTGACTCTATCCCATAATTGATTTACACTGAATTATTGTCAGCAGAAATCTCTAAATTTTACTTACAAGTTTTGAGTCTATGATCTGCTGCTATCATGATATCTCTATTTCTATATCTATCTATCTATCTATCTATCTATCTATCTATCTATCTATCTATCTATCTATCTATCTATCTATCTATCTATCTATCTATCTATCTATCTATCTATCTGTCTGTCTGTCTATAATAAATCATCATTTTGGGTGCGGATATAGTTTTTCTTCATTAGATTTGAGATAACACTCAAGTTTTTCAAGACATTTTAAAAATGCCAATTCTTCCGAATGCATTGATGAAAATGATCTGGGAGTTTTGGAGTTGGGGTTCCAAAGCTTATTACTAGAAATTCTACTCCAGATAAACACTTCTTCATTTCTAAGCATGTGGAAATGATGTCCTCCACCAGTTATTAGACCATATATTGTTCCAAAACTTCTACATATTGGCTATACTTAAATCATTAAGTGATGTAGTGATGAACAATAGCAAGATTTGTGCATGCATGTCTTCCATATTCCTAGCTAGTTGTCTAGTAGTCTCCTCTATTTTTACCACAGAAAGTAATTTGGCTATTCTGAAGTGCTCTTAGTGTGAATGCTACACAGACTGAATAAACTCTAGTACTTTTAACCCAAACACACTGCAAAGCACTGCAAAACAATCGAGCAACTTCATGCTTTTTCACCAGCTGACTCTCTGTATAAAATCAGAGCACCTTTTAAAATATGATTATTGCAATTTCAGTAATCATTTCATTTAAAAATGGGCCATAGCACCACATTTGTGTTGTTGATTATTCTAAGTTCTACATTATAAAATGTCTCTACAATCCCTTACAGATCTTTTTAATTTGTTTGCAAACATTGCATCCCTAGAGACCCCTGGTGAAAGTGGGCATGAGATGACATATAAAGAGATGACTGCCTGAGTCTTTCTCTGAGAGAATGATCACAGTATATTATTACAGTTTTATCTTTCCATTTTCTATACTTTAGCCAGCATCAATCGTGTGTCGGATGCCTCTCTGTCACCAGTGAAAATGATTCTTATATCTCTTCTATGGTAGCATAAGTGGAGACTCAGGATCAGAAATGTCTAGGCTTTTCAGAACCTGTTTCAGAGATTAGCTCTATAATAAATTCTGATGACTGATACATTGTCCAGTCTTTGAAGTTATCTTTGACACAAGGAGAAAATAAGTACCTACCTACCATCTGACTTCTCCCAAACTGTGTGTTCTGTATTGGCTCACCTATTTTCTTCTTTTTAACCTGAAAATGCAAGAGGTGCACTAAGTGACTGACAGATTTGGTCTTCTTTGACTCAGGAACATTGGTTTGCTTTCAGGAGAGCAAAATTGAGAAGCCATTTAAATCCAGTGTACATTGCATCATTGAGTGGTGGGAACTCTCAAGCCCTTCATCTGAGTCCTGTCTCACAGAAGCAAATCCTCCCCTGGTGTGTGATTTATTTATTTATTTATTTATTAGATTTGGATTGTATTATTCGATGCTGCTGCCAAATCCCTCTGCATGTCACCCCACTCGGGAGCAAGTACCTGTTGACTTCCATTATAACTATCCCCTGGATGTGCTTATTACAGTCTTATCCAGGGAAAATCACCAAGGAAGTCTAGCAAAAACACATTTTCTTTTCAAGTATATCCCTAGGATGTTCAATGCTGGTGTCTCACAGAAGCTTCAGTACCAAACTGGAAAATACACATTTTATTTTTATTCAACTAGTAGTAGCCAAATAAACAGTTAAGCTTCTCTGGAGAATGTCATGATGTGAAAATTAAAAATTAAACTCCATGCCCTCTTACAGGTCATACGTTTCTCGTTATAGTTACTTTATTATTTTTTTATAACCGTTCTTTTCCTTATGTTTCCAGGGCTTCCTCAAAATAAAGAGATTTAAAATGAATTATTTTCAGTAACCAAAAATGAATAAGAACTTATGTGAGCTTACAGTACAAGGGAAATCTCATTTAAGTCAGAAGCTGTATGAGAGAGCATATATGAGACATAATACAGCATTGGCTAATTATCTTGATGCTTTTGTTTTTGTTCTACTTATGCCTGAGAATTTAGATTAGATTTTGGAATTTTCCAAAATCGAATTGATTTCTAGCATCTTCCTTAGGAGTAAATGACACATTTAAATACAAATCCCTCACTATTAGAATAATCCAAGTATTTTTTTTTTCAATTTTTTCTGTTGCTTTGTTGAGTGATAGCAAAATCCTAAATAATATTAAATCCCTCCATCATGCAAACGAATAAATAAAGGTGGTAAACTATAACTCTAGTTACAAATCTAGAAGTATAACATCCACCTTATGTATTTGAGAGTTCCTGGAAATTCCATATCTTATCGTATCTTTGACTTTCCTTAAAGTAGGGGAAAAGAGGGAAATGATCAGAAATGAACTAATCTATATTAAAGTTTAATAGAGAGGAGACAAAATTGCACAGAATTTCATTTACTCATTGCAAGAGTCCCTCAGTAGTGAAGGCGCCTCAGGATTTTAAAGTGCAATCTCCTAACATTCAGAGAGGTGAATGGCTTCCATGGAGTCAGGTGCAACAGAAAAGCAGAACCAGGTTGCAAATCCATGTCTACTGGCCTTTGGAGGTCTGTCCCTTTTGTCATACCAGCAGTCTTAGATTTTTGTTTATTTGTACCTCTGAACTTTAACATGGGTTAGTATCAACTAACTAGAGCAAGTGATGCCATCCTCTTTGTGGTTGCTAGGACTGGAGGTCTTACATAATTCTAAATATATCTTCCAAGTGATCTGTGAAATAACCATTCAGCTTAGTTAAACTTCTGCACTGGTTTACTATACTCCTTTAAATGAGGATGCTCGTGATTCTTAATGAGTTGAGTGTGGGTGACTTTGTATTGAGAGTGTTCCGAAGTTATTTCAGGTTTTCACATCAATTCATCAATTTGAATACAGTTCATCAGGTCTGAAATCCTGTGACCAAAAGCTGTCTATGCTACAAATTGTTTTAATTTATTCTGGAGTAACAAGAAGGGAGGGGTGTGTGTGTGTGTGTGTGTGTGTGTGTGTGTGTGTTAGTTTTCATCACAAAGCAAGGGACAGGAAAGATACTGCAGTTCCTATTCATCTTCAGAAATATAAAGCTGACCTCCAAGGGAAATCTCTATATCATATAAACCCTTTATGCCTTGAGGAGTTTGGGGTAAGGCATTGAAGGGCATCACTCAAACTCAATCTCGCAGCTACCACCGGACTATGGATCACTGATGAATGAGCCAGCAGTTGGATGTTTAGCAGGCTGTGACGACTTTGCACGGAAATGGGAAAATTTATTACCATCCTGCCACATCCGTGTCTGTCCTGCCTGCGTTTTTTCTGTCCATTCCCCTTCAAAGCCAGCTCCCCTTCCATCTCTGACAGTCAACCTCCTTCTTACGCACCCCCCCATCCCATTTCCCCCCTCCCACTCCCCCCCCCACCCCATTCCTCTCCCCGCTGAGAAGACTGCTGGTCAAAACTGACAAGGAGTCCTGGTCATCATTTTTCAAGAACTGTGGTTTTAAAGACGATGCTGTTGGTCCAAGGGTTTAACGTTTTATTATTATTCTAATTAATGGCATTGCGTTTTACCTGACCTTGCTGGGGCGGGCTCCAGGGAGCCCGTGCCCTGTGCTGTAGAAAGTGTGCAGCCCCCAAAGTATGCATGATGGGGGGAAAGCGGAGGGTAAGGCAGCGGACGAGGGAAGCTGGGAGGAGAGGCAGGAAGATCAGGCGGACAAGCTCTGCCAGCCAATCAGAGGCGCGCTTCGGAGCTGCAGGAGCCGGAGCCGCGGAGCCTGGGGCTGGAAGCAGCAGAACCCGGTCTGAGGCTCTCGGCAGGAGCGGCTGTACCCTGAGCCCTGGGAAAGTCCCCTCTCTGCTTCTCGTAAATTAAGTTCCTTTCCACCAGTTAGGGCAAGTCAGCCAAGGTAAGGCTTCCATCAATGGCACTTGACGGTGTAGTGACATTCATCTATTCGTCCAAGGGGCTGCTTTAGCCGCTTCGGAGTCAACAGTGTTGGGTGAAATCGACCTCTGGGATTGATTTCACGGGAGCTGGTGCGAATGGGAAAGTTGCGGCGAATGTTTCCTAAAATCGTTAGTCTGCATTGGTGGTACCAAGAGCCGACAGAATGGAGCCTAATAACCCAGCTGTTTATGTTGAGCTGTGGCTGTGCTGTGTATCTGCCATGCCCCGAAGAAGTTGGAGGGTTCCTCTGCAAGGCACGTTTGAATCGTGATGGCATCAAAATAAGCTGGCTTGTCGATGTGTGTAAAAGTGAGAGGAAGTGTTGTCAGAATAGAAACAGGAACGCAGAAAGTGAAATTTCGATGGAGATTTGTAATTGTTGCCTTTCCAGTATCCTCCAAAATTACATGATATCTGAGCTCTGAAGCTGCGGTAGAACAAGGCTTGTTTTCTCTTTCATTCTGTTTTTCTTTTCTTTTCTTTTTTTTACTAATTGCTTCTATCAATGCATATTAGAGCCTAAGATGAAAGTTTTGCAGCTTTTAAAGGGCACTGTAAATGATGCATGAGAAGAAATTAGGTAGGGTCCTGTGATCAGCAGTGCACTTTACTTAGTATATGCCCTTTCTGTTTAACTCTGATCCATTCCCTTTCTTAACTTCCAGAACAGGATTTGTTTGAGAATGACATTCCTTTTTTCATTGTTGTCATGTCTCAACAACAAAGTAAAATTCTGACTTCTGCATATGTGTGTTTGTGTGTGTGTTTTCGTACAGGGAAACCTGTCATACGTAACAGGTGAAAAAAAAAGCAAATTTTATTAGCTGCTTACTGAAGTAATTCATTATATCAATGCCTGTTGTATTTAATGAACTTTCAGATTAATTAAGAGTGTATGTGTCTTGTTATTTATCTGCTAGACTTGAAGACATACTCAAAACAAAAATCTTAGCTAAATTTATTGTGGTCGTCGGTTTGCTCAGACATTGCTGCTTTGAGCTGAGAGAGACACATCAGAGAAAGATTTTATCAGCCAAAAATAGACAAACAAAACTAACTACCAAAGGTTTTGACTCTGTTTGGGAATCCTTATTTCCTACTCTGGGTTCATTCACAGATTTGTCAAAGCAGCAGGCTTTCTGCAGTAATCGTTCTCTGTTTCAGTGGCCTTGTGTTATCAGAGAAAATGCTTAATTCTAAATCAAGAAAGGATCAGACTTGATCTCATATGTACCTTGCTGGATGTGGGAGGAGAAAGGCAGGATGTGACACTCATGGAGAATTAGTTCCAGTAGCCTAACACTCCTGTCCCAGCACCAATCATTTCAGTTTCTTTCCAGCCTACTGTTATATATTTAATTCTGGATTTCCTGAAGATAAAATAATCTAGCATTGTCAAACTCACTTATTTACTGTATAAGGCATTTATTTTATTGGCTTTGGCAGATCAGTATTTTATAAATCACAGTGTTGCTTTCTCATGGAGGTAGCTAACTTCAAGGAGGAAAAAAAGATAAAATTATACTAAACAGTTAAGTTTAATATCTTAGCCTGACAAAAATGATAGAATCAAATGGGGATTTCTCATTTTAGAAGCAATAGTAGTGCCCAGCTGAAGATAACCCAATCACTTAAGAGTATATATATATATTAGAAGGAAGATAAGTAACAGGAAACTCTAGCTGTAACTCTTATCAGTGGATCTCGAATCTAATTAGCTATTACTGTTACAAGCATGTTCAGTAGCATCAAGGCCTG
This sequence comes from Uropsilus gracilis, assembly GCA_004024945.1. Taxonomy (NCBI): domain Eukaryota; kingdom Metazoa; phylum Chordata; class Mammalia; order Eulipotyphla; family Talpidae; genus Uropsilus; species Uropsilus gracilis. The sequence goes on along the minus strand of PVHY01003118.1, from coordinate 76,374 downwards.
AATCAAGTGTATATGCACTATGCAAACAGATCATTCTTCCTCCTGGTGACCTATTTTAAGTGAATAATAGTGGAATATTGAGAATGAGTCATGTATCCAACTTCGTAACTAGTTAGATAAGGGGGATATATATATATATATATATATATATATATATATATATATATATATATATATATATATATATATAATACAAAGTACCTTTTCATTGGTTCATATAAATATCTTCAAGTTTTTTGTTGATGTTTACGGTCTGATTTGTATCAGAAGAAGAATTTGTTTTGCACTTGCCCAATGTTTGGCTCACTGAAATATATCTATATATTTGCAACCAGATTTATTTATTCTTTAACATCTAAACATGCAAATTGAGGCTAAAATATTTTTGACCTAGCATCCTGAAAAATTTCCCCTAATTCAACTCCATGGATATGATGGAATGTAATCAAGTGAAAAGTGAAAGAAACTGATAGAGAAACTAAAGCCAGAGTATAGAAGGTGTTCCTTTGCTTTTTTTTTTTTTTTTTTTTTTTTTAAGTAAAGTGTTCAAACTTTTAGTTGCTTAATGCCATGCATTTTGTAGACCTGTTTTCTAGATTAGGGTTCCCTAACCATGCTATTAATATTTTTGGATACATAGTTCTCCCAGTGGGGTTAGGGATGGGGGGTAGGATATGTGTAGACCCCGTGTAGGATATGATGCTTAGCAGCATAACACAAAAATATGAATTCCAAAAATATATAAAGAAACTTTAACTACTCCCTGGAGAGGAGGGGTCAGAATAGAGAGGGTCAGGAGGAAATTTGGGTCAATTTCCTATTGGAAACCATTGCTCTTAGGTAAAAAGAAATGTGTATGGAGAGTGTGTACAAATACACTGTTTGAGAAGGCAATTTTCTACAAATAATTCAATTTGGTGACTTTATGATGATTCTCCCTTCTCTTGCCTTGTATGGGTTTCAACTTGCAGGTGTTTCATTAAGTCCCTAGAAGATCATGGAAGGGATTCCTAGTGTTGCTTTTTTCTATGAAATATGAGCTGTATCGTTACATGCTAGCATTCATGTGAATAAAAGGAAATAAGATATGAGAAAGGGCAACATATAAGTTGAAAATAAAAGCAAATTTAAATTTTGTTTTTAGAGGTGGTTAAAAACAAAAACATTAATTAATTAATATAAATAAATAAAAGATGTTGATTCTTCTCTACAATTGTTTTGACTTTTTTTTTTTTTTTTGAGTGTTGGGAATTTGTGTCACCCTAAGAATACCAAGCACTAGGAGTGTAGTCTATATTATTAGATAACTTAAGCAGTAAAAAGGAAAATATTTTATCTTAAGAATAGTTCTTAACCAGGAGTTATGTGCACGGCACAATGGAAAAAATACGCTGAGCTTGATTATTTGTAGATAAAGTAGAATTTGGATCTTCTACAAATAACTTGTAGCATATTGATACATGCACGTTATATTATTTGTTATTTTCATCGTCATTAAAATGGGATACAAATAGGTGTGGGAATAAATAACGCATAGTGTTAAAATGGCCTGTAATTTATGAAGATCTACTTCAGGACTGGTAAATTATCATAGACTTCAATGTTTTTGGTGATTTATTTGATGAGAATTGCCTCAGTATGTCAACCTCCCAACTGTTCTAGATGGCCTGGAAATCAGAAATGATGAAAGAAAAATATTAAATTAAAAAATATGTTGTGGTTGAAATCAATCATCTTCAGTTTAAAATGTTTTAAATTATGGCTAAAATTCAATTTTCTCTCATTTCCATTCTTTCCCATAGTATCCACAATTATGATTAAAAATACAAAATGTAAAGCAGACTGCAACTAGAAACTCATTCTTTTACAACAAATTATTATCATAGCATTATTATGAGTTTTGCATATATTTTCAGGTATATTTTACAGATAGTTTAATATAGATTTATATATGTAAGCATAAATAATAGATTTAAAGCTATAGTTATATAAAGATTCACAGGCATTTTTGCACATGTATATTTACTTAGAAATGAACAGTATTTGCTATTATATACAGCTAATTTTATGACACCTTCACTCTTCCATGCGAGTATCAGAGAATTCATGAATATTTAGCAAGAATTCAGTGTGCCATTATGCCCAGACCTGATATTTAACTCTAGTTCAATGTTAGGACACATTTATTTGCAACTTTCCATTCTCAGTGGGTCATTTCAGCTTGGTTGATGTCTCTGCCATATTGAGTGCTATACTTTTTGATTGTTGCATATGATTGTGTAGACATAGTATCATTCAAGTAAGCCCCTTTAAGACCTTTTTTTTTTGTTTAATGAAAGAAGAGACCGACACAAAATTAGTAACTTATTATCAATCAGCTTTGAATTTTGACTTTTAACTATGGTACATTTTCCAGGAAAAATTTCCAGGGAAATGAATGTAAAGAGAGGGAACATGAACAAAGAATAAGTTTAAGAGTAGTGTTTTCTTTAATGTACCCTGACATGCCCACTGTTACTTTGTAGATACCAGAAAAGTTTGATACAGAAACTTTGGCTATCAATTTCAGAATCTTCTTAGTAATTTGAGTATAAAAATCAGCAAATCTTGACCCTTAAAAGTTTTTGAGGGAAATATTTGACTAAAATAAATATTCTACTTATCTTCAGTTTCAGCTCAATATCATATTCAATATTTTACTTGAACTACATGGAATAAAATAAATGAATTGTAGATAAAATTACTTGAATTTTGCCGATACTTCTGCCGCAAAGAGAAATTCACTTTTCCACTTTATGTTTTCATTTTATGTTTAAATTATAAGATTCTTTATATGTAGATCTGGGAGTAAAGATATGATGTCTAACTAGGCACAGTCATAAGTGACTGACAATTTTACTTGATTCAGTTATTTTCAATTCAGTCTATCTGATGCCAAAGGTATTTAAAAGAAAAGAATGTAGGTTAAGCCCGCAGTTATTCATGGGGTATAAATGAAGACAGAATGTCATTTCAATCTACTAGATCATCATACTACAAACAGTATTTGAAACAATTCTTGGCATATGTGTGATAAAGCTCCAATTTACAGCTACTCCTTATGGAGTGAAATTAATATACCAGTTTGGAAAAACAATTTGCAATTCATTGCCAGGGACAAGAAAAGGCAAATTACTATTACTCGCCACTTCTGAGAATATCACTGGGATATAAACCAAAGTATATAAAAAATAAAGATATACCTCAAGAAATTAAAATTAATTTGAGAAAATAAGCAGGATTAAATGCTTAGCAGCTCCTGGAAATAAAATGTATAATATAATGAACTTGTATAATGAACTTGTATAAAGTTTTATGTAAGACTTTTTAAAAATAATTCAATAAAATTAATTTAGTTCGAGAATATAATAACACAAAATTTCTGCATCTGCCATTTTTTTCAGTATTGTCTATACCATCTTTATTATAATATGTATAATTAGTACCTTCCAGTTGTAATATGTGATATGACTTATATGAGTCATGAAACTATGAGCAATATTTATTTTAGTTGGATGCCTTTATGGAGAATTCATTTAATTGATGATTGATTTATTTTAGTTATGCAATAGTTGACAAAGCCTTGTATTATTGATTGAAACGTATACCCATATCAAAAGAATTTTTAGAATGATTTTGAATTTTGGTGATTGAAACTTTATTTTTAGTTCATATTTTTAAATTAAATATTTTATTTTATTCTATTAAATATTAAATTCATAGAGATTACATTCTATTTGAAAAGATGGGTGGTATGCAACAGAAGTATTACCTTACATTACGATCATTGTTAAAGCCACACGTGTAAGAGATGGGGAAGAAACATCTTTTTTTAAGATTGATGGGGATCTGATATTTCAGTTCTTATAAATGGATCACTGAGACGGTGACTTTCAGTGAAGCTTTTGAATATGTATGGATAGAAACTTTGTTGGTATCTGAAAACATATTTCATGGAAATTTAAAAGCCAGAGTCAACATCCTGGAAGCGGATCATTCCTGGTCAATTTTGAGAAGCTTTTAAGAAAACATGTCACTGGAGACAGCTAACAATAGAGCTTAGGAGGGGACCATCGAGAGAAAATGAAAGCTGCATCACATTTAGATCCTATCTATCTTTGTTAAGGCCCTTGTATATTTTCTTGGGATAATTGAGTTGGTATTATATATTTCTGAGCAGAGAAGTGACATAATCTGATGCATATTTGAAGAAACTCTGGCCACAAACTCTTGCCCCACTGAATGGGGCAAGGACATAAACTGAGAGACTGGTCACATAAGTATTTCTATAATTCTGACTGATGATGATAGCTTGTACCAGAATGAAATGGTAGAGTTAAAGAGAAGAGTTTGAATTCTATACTTATGTTGACAATTAGGTTAGCAGCACTGGGTACTAGAAGGTGGAGGGAGCTTAGGGTAAAGGATTAATATATTTGCTGTATCCTGAGTAGTAGGAAAGGAAGAGTTGCTGTCACCTAAAAGAGAAAAAATAGAGAAGAAAAGGTTTCACGGAGGAGCAAGCATTATATCTAGAGAGCTGAGTTTTGTACATTATCACATGAGATGTCTGTGTGGGGATGGCATTGAGTCATTGATGATCTGATGGGGAGTCAGGGACATACAGTGCCCTGGAGGAAGTGAATCAACTCTTCATTCACAGATTGATTTGAGGGGCTAGATGTGAATGAAAAGGTGGAATAATAAGGGCTCAGGGCCTGGAGCATCCCAAACCTATGTGTTGTAGAAATGAAGAAAAATAAGCACAACTAGAGAACAAGTGGTCACTGCAAAAGGAGGAGGACACCTTGTAAGCTAAATATCTTACAAGCCAGAGAAAGATGGATTTCAACAGAAAGGTCTGAAGAACATTTCAAATTTTAAAGCAAAATTCCCAAACACATAACATATACTCAGAATTCACATTCCAGATGTTTTCAATAAAGGTGTAGAATTCATCTCCTTTTTTAAAATTAAAGTTTGAAGGACCTTATTCATTGTTACTTTTTTTTTTCATATGTATTTATTCATGGGTGTTATTTTTCCATTTATTTTATTTTATTTGTTTATTTATTTATTTTTTGAGACTAGGTCTTGCTATTTTTGCCCGTGGAACCGCAGGCTCTCGTGCCCGGGGTACCACAGACTCAAGCAATCCCCAGCCTCAGCTTTCCAGGTAGCTGGGATTACAGGCGCGCACCACTACGCCCAGCTATTTTTTTTGGAACGAGGTCTCGCTACGGGCCCCAGGCAGTACTCAAACCGCGATCCCTAGCCCCGGCCGCTTCATAGGCTGAAGCTTACAAGCACGAGCCACCATGCCCGGCCTATTTTTTCATTTAATGTGAACCTAACATTACAAACAAGGAGGAAGATTCTTGATGTCATAAATGCAAATGTAGACACAATGTCATTGGTTTAATTATCTGCAAACTTGATTCACTTATACAGTTCCTAACTTCTGACATTTTTGTTGGCTTTACCTAAAATTTGATGTTACAATTATTTTCTATCAGATGTGACAACTTTGCAACATAAAATATATTTCACTTATAATAATAATTTTCCTGGACAACCTAAAATTATGCTAAATGTAATTATAATAAAAGAAGAAAAATATGAGATTTCCTATGACCAATATTCTGATGAAGCCACTGTATATTTTTACTGTGTCCTCTTACTAGTTTTAGTGATTTATGTCCAGTTTTTAAAGTATGGGAAAAAATCCGTAGGATCTGAGCTATAAAACTATGGTTTTAGCTGCAGGTTTAAGGCGACTATGAAGTTGAGGAACTGCTTTTTAAGCAAATATGCAAGATTACTATATTGCATTAATCACGGTTGCACCAGTTGAAGTGTCCTTTTAAATTTTTTTCACACAACTATTCCAAGACACCCAGACACACATCCATATGACCTTATGATCTCTATAACTTAATCTAGATAGATAAAACTCAACTAAAGATGTATAATCTCATACAAATTAGGTGATACCACTTATGGAACTCAGTTTTCCTGAAAGAAGCTACAACAATACTTTGACTTGCTTTCACAGTAAGTTAAGTGCTGTATGTGACTATATTGAAGGTTAAGACCGAGTATTGTTCCTTAAAGATGCCCACTTTCTATTTACTAGAATCTGTGAATATCTTTGTAGCAAAAGAGGAGTTGGAGTATGGATTGTTTTACGATTACTAGTCAGCTAATCTGAAATAGGGAGATGATCCAATGCTAATCAGGTAAATATAATATAATCACAGAATATTTGGAGGTAGAGGAAAGAGGCTGAGCCATGTTAGGTAAAAAGGACTCATCTGACCTTGCTGCTTTGAAATGTGGGAGCAGGAATGCCCAGCCCACATGCTTTTGGACGTCCCTAAAAAGGAAACAAGGCTAGAAAGTGGATTCTTCTCCAGGAAACTCTAAAAAGGAATACGGCCTTGCTGACACTTCATGTTAGCTTAGCTGTGACTCATTTTAGATTTCAGACCTGACCTTGTCAGACATCTGACCTACAGAAAGAATGTGTGTTGTTGGAAGTCACTGTTTTTAGTACTTTGTTACAGTAGCAATAGCAAAGTGATAGAGTTGACATGGATAGTGTGTTGAATCCGACCTTTTTATAGACTCCATACATGGATCTTCTGAGAATAAGAAAGCAACTTCTATTGAATGTATATAACTATACTAGCAACCTAATATAGTTGTATTGTTGAACATTAAAATGATAAAGAAAATCATATCAAACCTGAAGGATGATTTCAAAAGGAGAATATAGGCTAATTATTTCATAAGAAGTAATAGTAGGTACTACATTACGTAAACTTTATTGTCTCCAGTAAGTATAAAGCACTGGAGTTTATATCAAACTATTGGAATTTTATGTACAAATCTACTGGGTGCAAATGTGGTTTAAATTATTGTATATTGATTATATATGTCTATATAAAATATATCTAATATAATTATATATATATAAACTGAATTATTTTGTACAGATCCTTTAGGTAGATTATTCATTTATGTAATAATGCAGTAATAACACACAAATAAATATATTTTATGTAACAAAATAGCCTCCTCCCTGGTTAAACTTTTAGTATACAACATATTTATTTGACTTTTGAATAATATTTTAAAAATTATATTTAAACTATTACAAGAGAAAATTCTGTAACTTAAAGAATATAAAACTATAAGTTAGTGTGATTAACAAAGATGGATTTAGAATGAGAATATAGAAATCTATATTCTTTTGCTAATCTACTTATTGTTAAGTGGTGACTGAGATGTTACTTAACCTTCACAGAACTGTTAAAGAAAGAAAAAGTTATTTATAATCTCAGCTTGACTGTCTCTCATGTTTAAAGCATAATGTCTATGAAAATGTTCATGGAAAGAATGTTTAAGCAAATTCCAAATTATAAAAAAAAAGAAAAGTGAATGGGGTTAGGCAAATCATCTACTAATATTTGACTAGTTACAATTTAATCCAACCTTTGAAAGAAAGCTTTTGGGTTCTCCCCTTAAAATGGTCCTAATTGCATGGGGATCATACTGTTCATGACCTGCTCATGACCTAAATTACCTCAGTAAGTTTCATCTTCAAATACCTCCACACTGGGAGTTAGTTCTCATTATGTATTTAAGGAAACAGAGTGAGGCTAAAATAGTGGCTATTTCTGTTTCCTGTTTTCAACTTTACTAGCACTTATTGTTAAAATATTTCTAAACATCCTGTTAGTATTTCAAAATATCCTTTTTCATCCTTTGGTCATTATTGATTCTACCAATTAATCTCTTCTATTTCCTCTTGCCCTCTTTCAGAGTAATCTTTCTCCAAAGTACTTTATGTGTCTCCTAAATAATATGCCCAAGATTATAGCCACATGTATGCTGAATAATAAAGACTAGGCCAGACTCCTTTCTTACAAGGTTTTAAGACATATCATCAAGTGGGAGTTTTTTTATATCTTTTAAAGGCAATAACTATTGGGGACGGTGAGAGGCTGCCAGCTGAGACCAGACTGGATTCATGTAGTGAAATGAAGAAAACTTCATTTCATTATCTTATCTGGTTTCAGAACACTGAAGTCAAGGCTGACATACAGATGTCTAGAGCAAAGAGCAGCTTCTCCATTCCTCCAATGTTTACCTTAAGAAACATTCCTTAAAAGTTACTAACAAATGGATGGGTAAACTCCTTGCTCAGCATTATCTCACAGGAACTAATGTTTTACCCATATTTTATAGTGCCTTAGCCATTAGTCTTCCCTAGTTAGTCATAAAACATTCTCTTGGCCACTTTTATTTTTTTCTTGCCTAAACCCTATAAAAGGCCTAGTAATTTACCTTAAAGTTGCTACCAGCCATGCTTCTGATAGCCTGCACTCTTTCGTGTCAATCTCTCATTTGTCCTTTCTCACAACTCTGCACCTGACTCTTTACAGTGACTACCAGACACACACTATAAACTTTTAAGATACTAAAACAAACAAAAAATTACTATATACATGTATATTCGCATATAAAGAATACATATCTATATGTGTATCTATGCAGATAAGTTAATATTTCTCATTTGTGTCATTGCCAAAATAATGTAACATTTTGCCAAATGTAGATTGCCAAGAGCTGGAATGTTTTGTGTCATTTAAGATATATTTTTTCATTTATTTAATGATGTAAAAGGAAATTAAATCATTTGTTTCAGATATTTTAGAGAGGATTGCTAGAAATTTCATTAAGAAAATTCACTTTGTGCTCTTTTCTCACCTTAACAATATAAAAAAATTATGAAGAGAAAAGAATCAATAAAATCCTGGTTTGATATAGTCAAGGATGAGTCATCCTTTCAAATGACATGTTCTCAGCAACTTTAAAGGCAAGTCTTCTACCTCTGGAGGCATGGAGCAGTTAGGGAGAGCTTGCTGCTCCAAGAAAGCATCTAGCTCCATTTCCAGTCCAACTCTAAGGAGGATTTCATGTGTATGCAAAAAGGTATTTTTAACACAAATTTGGTATTAGCATCCTAGAAGTGCTGAATCTTCTGAGTATAAAATTGTGACTTTCAGAAAGAAATAAACTAGGACACTCTGTCAGCATCCTGGAAATGATACCCATTCTTATACTAGAGGAAATGACAAACATTTAAAATGAAAAAACAAACAAACAAAATAAAACACCAGACATTAACTCCCAGAAAGGCTAAGTTGTTCTAATCAATAATATCTATAGGAACAGTTTATTCTTAGTAATACATGTTTATTTTTAATTTATTAACAAGAGTGTTTTTGTAAAATTTGACTTTTGAGGGGGATATAAAATATTTACAATAACAATGACTTTACATCAGATAGCATATAATTGTTATTGCTTCTTCTATCTCAATATTCAACTCAGAGCAGATATTACAAATGTTTGTGAGAGTAAACATTTCTGCTAGAAATGCTGCAATTTACTATTTTGATGTATTAATTTTTACCAACTCCTACTACTTTTTTCCCAATCCATATTCGTTCATTAAATTATTGCATAAGAAAATGATGATTTTATGAAATGTAGAAGTAAAAAATATTTCAGTGGACAAAAGAGTGAATTTAATGTACTTTTTACATACTATACAGGAAGGTGTAAGAAATTATCTAATATATACTTTGAATTCAGATTTTGTATCTTAAGTTATAATTTATCTACATTTACATTAGATGGCAAATTATACAGTGTATCTGAATTGTCTGTACAGAGTTAACCATGATAATTGGAAATCTCTTCTGGATCCACTGGATGTTAAGCATGTATTATTAGTTTCACTTTGTATCAAAGTTCACAATTACTCAATGGAGCAAGCTTCATTCTCTACCACCCAACTTTTCTATCCCCTTGTCCTTGAATCTTACTCAATTAGAATATTTCTAAAATTTATAGATCAGTTACTATTTCATATTACCTTCATCAAATACATTCATAAATTAGCATTAATACTCCTTTTCTCTGCTCAAATTATAACAAAAGTCACTATTATCCACATGTCTGCTTTCATCCATATATAGCCTTCATGATCCTTTCCTTAAATGTCCACACCATCAAATTACCCTTTTGAAATGGATCATTTCCCTAATTGTGCTTTAGTAGCTGTCATCTTGAAAAATAAAGTCTCAAGATCATTTCACCCATTGCCTCCTCAGATTATGCTTATTTCAGTCATCGTCACAAATGTCACACAATGTACATGATTCAGATAAAAGAAATTATTTATGGCTTCCTCATCCCTTTTCCTCATATCACTATCAAGTCCTATCTATTCTGCCCATGAATATATTTAAAATATTTTAACTGCTTTCATCTATGCTGCCACCACACATCAAGATTATCTGAACTACAATGGTTTCTTCTAGTTGTTTTGCATCAACTAACACCTTCCTCAGTTTACTAGCATATGCCACCCAGCAGACACTATTTAAACTATAAATTGGGTGTCGTTTGCCTTTTTCTGTGTCCTCTAAAGAATACAATTATATGTAAAATAAAATACTAACTTCTTACCATGACCACTAAAATTCTTCATGATCCCATCCATCCTCTCTCCCCAATGTGATTCCATTTATGTCTACCAAGCTTTGCGTTCTTACTTCCCCTCTCAGATAAGCTCACCTTTACTCAGAATATTTGAATTTATTCCTTTTATCTGAACTGTCCTGCTCTCAGATTTTCCTTTGGCAATATCTTTATCTTTCATCCATTAAAAACTAATGCTCTTTTCTCTAACATGACTCTATCATAGCAGCCTATTTTCTCACATTCTTACATAATAGTTTGTTTATCAGTTTACTGATATCTTTTTCCTCACCTCCAACTCAAATGTAAATCTTTCTTAATATGAATCTTGTCTCTTCATTCACCTTTGGCTTGCCAATGTTTAAATTCTACCTGGCACAAAGCCCAGAGCATATTTCAGAAAAATAAGACACAAATATTCATGGAATAAAATTATAACCAGCCAGAAGTTTTAAAAACTTTTATATTTTTTAAGTGTACTGTGCATAAATCAAAAGGGGACAAATAAAACTACCAAAATATGTACAAACCCAGGTAACTACTTGTGAAATAGAATATTTCCTGCATTCCAGATGCCTTAAATGTGTATATTCATAGTCCCTTCCACCTTCTCAACATGACCTCTTTATTTTGACATCTTGCAACATTGATTTTGTCCATTCTATTTAATATAAATAGAATTATAGAGTATTCTGTTGTGGTTGGCTTCTCAGCATGGCTTATAAAAATCATCCTTTTAGTTGAATGAATCCGTAGTGTATATATTATACTGTATAGACCATTGCACTATATGAAAAGAACACAAATTATCCATGCTATTGTTGGAGGGCCTTCAGGCTGTTTCCTGTTGTCAGTGATAACACCTAACCATACAATATACAGCATGAACATTCTTGTATTTGAGTTCACAATTATATATGCCTGCCTTTTTATTAGATATATACTGGATATTGTATGTTGTGTCACGGTGTATTCATATTTTTAACATTAGTAAATGCAGTAAAATATTATCCAGAGAAGTTGTACTAATTTTCAGTCTCACAACACCATGTGAGAGTTATTCTTGTTACTGCTGTATGTTAACTTTAGTCAAGCAGTTATGTGGTGATAATTTGTTATTTTTTTACCAACTATATTTTTAATCTTTTAATAAAGTTAAGTGAAAAACAAATCATGCCCTACAGTTGAATTTATCAGTTGTTTTTATTTGGCACTTCTGCTTTATTTATCACTAGCCATGTTTCTTTTTCTGAATATTTGAAAATGTTTAACTACTGAAAACAAATGTCTAATAATTGGACTTGAAATGTTTTTAGATTTATAGACTTAGAAATTTTTACATTCACTGAATATTTAAAATAAGTATTTATTTTGGTACTGGAGAAAAATATGCTTTGAAAATTTCAAGGATGAAATCAGGGAAACAAAAACCATTGTTAAAGTAAGTTCATTCAATTTGTTAATGATTCAGACTTGAAATGCCATTTGTATATCATACCACTAGGGGGCAAAAGAAATTTTTTTTTTTTTATCATTTCTCATTTATTTAGTACAGAGGTGTTATTGACCACCAAAGGAAATTAGTTTCTTCTCCAGAAAGCAGGTATTGTGTTTTCTTAATTAAAAACCTTTCTCTTTGTTTTTAAGTATTCATTTACTTAATGGCGACAGCCAGCCAAAGAGTTAGATCATTCTTTTCTATGAAGCTCAAACATTACTTTCAAAAAAGCCTTTGCTAAGGGTATTGAATTATTTTTCTCTTCCTCACGAGATATATTACCAATGTGTAAAATTTATTCACATGCAACTGTCCTAGAATGAATAAGAAACTATAAACCATCTTTGTGAAATACTAGTGTTATATGATGAAGATATTTTTATAAAGATATTTATCAAATCATTTTGTGTATTTGACATTATACATTATTATATCAGGAATTTTATTTTTATCTTACAGATATGCATTTAATCAATAAGTATGATTTGCTTTTATTTGATGATTTATCTTAAAATCAGTATGCATCTTAAATGCTTTTTCTATTACAATAATATAGTTAAATAATTTGTTCTTACAGTTAGAGGTGGTATATGAAATCACCATACAAATTTTAATAAGCTATATTTTTAAAAATAGAAACATCCTGTCTTTAAAATCCTCAGTTATTTCTTACAAAAATTTGTTTGTTTGCCCTATATGTATCAAGATATTTTCCCTGGAAATCCTAATTGGACTTCATTTCATCCCTTTTAAAAATAGCCAATCATCTTTTATGAAAAAGCAAACATTTTTTTCTAACAAGCTAATATGCATCTCACGCTTAAGCATTTCTTTTAAAGTGTAAGTAAATGTATTAAAATTATCTTCTCTGCTAAGAGTTTTTTTTTAAGGATATTAAACGAAAACATGATTATACAAAAGAGTGAAATGCCTGAAACATCAAAAGTTAGATGAGTATACTATCTAATTGGTAAATTTAATTTCAAATTTCCAAATACATAGTATTATTAATTCATTCTAAATAGAAAGGCTAGATCATGGTAACTTTAGAAAAAAAATTGCATTCCATTTTTTTGCTTTTTGTTTATAATATAAACTATAATTAATATCTTATGTTCTTATCTTGTTTTTGGAGCTTTTATTTTTTCTACCTTGGATCCATAAGTTTAACCCACTGCTCTCTTATTGACCCCTTTGCTTCTCTCTACATATACTCACCCACTCCCTTGTTCAGCTCATCAGTTTTCACTATTATCAGTCATGCAATTTTATGACTTCATGCAACTATGTCTGTCCTTTAACCTCTGAAATGATGTTTTCTTTCCAGTAATGAACAAGCTCAGTATCTTAATTTATCCTGCTTTTTTCTCAACAGTATTAGTATTCATAATTCATTAAATACTTATACTGACAATATATTAATTTATAGACTTTATAATACCTCTTTTGAGATAGAAGAATATTGATAATTCTTATAATATAAATAAAATTAATGTGTTCACTGCCTTTCTTTTTCTAAGACCAGCAAAATATAGTATACAGAATAAGAATTTTCAAATCAGACAAATTGTTTTGAAGCTTGATTTCATTAATATTTGTATCACCATAGGCACATTATTTAGTTTTCTATTTGTGGGGAAAAAAAAAAACTACCAGAAAGAATTAATTGGAATACTTCTAACACAAATTGGTGTCAAGTACAGTGAAAGTATTCAGTAAAACACGATCTTCATTCTTTCTTTCCCAATACTTTAATTTCGTTTGTAGCAATGACAACATTATAATTCCTGTAAGAGGGAAAGTCTAATAGTTGAATATGCTTTCTATAACCTGTATCTGATTCTGTAATTTTTGTTATAATGTATCCTATAGAAAACCAAATGTTCTGTATTTCAATAACTATGAGTAGTCATCATCCTCAATATCTTCTATTTTGTTTGCAATAGCTTTTATAATCCTTTATCTTTGTTTTTGAAATTACATTTTATTCTCTTATATGTGTATATATTCTACCTATTTTACAAAACCACCCATACCAATACCCCATTTGCCTCCCTCCCATCTCCTCTTTTCTCCCCCCAATTCCCGTGGTAGCCATACAATTCTTTAACTAATTTCAACATCTATTCCTGATTTATTGAACCTGGATATGTTTGACGATCATTCATATTTCACAGTTGACTGAAATCATCTATATCTGTCCTTCAGTTTCTGACTTATTTCACGTAACATGACAACCTCGAGGGCCATCCATTTGGTCCAGAAATGGTATCCTTATAGTTATATATTGTCTAATTGAGTATATATTTTGCACTTTCTTTTTCCATTTGCTAGTATATGCACTCTTAGTTGTATTCCATGACTTTGCAAATGTGGGCAATGCTACTATGGACATAGGCATATAATGTTAGTTCATATTAGAGTCTTTTCATATATGTAGAATAAATATTCCTAAATATTTCCTTTTTTAAAATTTTCTTAAATCACCATGACATTTTCTATAGGTACTGCACCAACTTGAATTCTACTCAATGGTGAGTGAAGAGCTCCTTTTGCTCCATATCCTTACCAAAATTTGTTGTCTCCATTCTTATTTTTGACATCATCATTCTTACTGGGATGAAGTAATAGCTTTTTATGGGTTATATTTGCAATTCTATTATAATAAGGGATGTGAAACAATTTTTCATATGTTGCTAGATCATCTGGAGGTCTTCTTTAGATCTCTAAAGTAGCCCCTATATATAATACTATAAGATAAATTGACAGATAATGTATATATACCTAATGTGATATTAAAACATGATAAATGTTACCCTTTCTTATGCAGATTTATGAAATTTAAATATTTTCTCCATATTTAAATGACTAAAGATAGAAGTCCAAGTAATATTCATATAACTATGATATTATTTTCTCTCTGAGGAAGGCTATTGTGTATATTATTTGTCTATTATTATTAATTAAGCAATCAGACAAGACAGCTACTCAAAAATAAGCATATAGTCTGTTTTAATGACCAATAAATCCCATGTACTACCAAGTTTCTATTGTCTTTCTCTTTCTACATAAAATTAGAATGTATAGTAATCAGTTCAAACTCACAAGAATAAATTATTTTCTTTCCTGTACACTTTGCTTTTCTGTGATATCCATATCCCATGTGTTTAGTATTTGCTATAGGTTGTTTCCATTGTAGAAAAAAGAAATGAAATTGTTTATTGTGCTTCATGCACTTTCCTCTCTCCTATAAGCATGTCTGAGATTTAGCTGTTATTTGAGACAGGGAACAATACTTCAAGAAATTCTGTTTCCAATTTGTTAGTGTACACTTCCTCACAACCACAAAAATCTTTGTCCTTTTAACCTTCCTCTTTGCCTACCTCTTTCTAAACCCTAACAAGAGAATACATCATGCTGGTGATATCCTATACAGTTATATCCTTCACTAATTAGCAGAGTAGGTTATATCAATTATATATATATATAATTATATATATATATATATATATATAATTCTACCCCTTTACAGCATCATTAGGAACTTGAATATATAGCGCTATTTTGAGCACTATTTAGAATGTGTTCACCTTTACAAAGACAGTTTGTTAGAGAGACTTATACAAATATAGAAACATTCTCTGTAATTAAAAACATTAGAAACATTCTCTGTAAATGTGTTGTCATCTAAACAAACTGTATGTACAGTAAGACCTTTCTAATTTTTTTTTCTAAAGATTCATAGAACTAATCAGTGAAACCACCTATTCGTGGGGTTTACTGTACTGGGAGGATTTTGATTACTATTATTAGTTTATTCAGATTTTCTATTTCTTCCTCAATCAATCTTGGTAAATAAGATCTTTCTAAGAATTCATCTAATTTTCTATGTTATCAAGTTTATTATCATGTAATTTTAACTAGTTTTCTTTTGATGTACGACATGTTTCTGTAGTTTCAGTTGTAATGTCTCTTTGTTTGGTTTGTGCCTTATTTTATTTATTTTTATATTTCTCAATCTATCTAAAGTCTTGCAAATTTTATCTTTGCAAAAACTTTGGTTTTGTTTCATGGATCTTTTTATTGTTTTTCTGGCTTCTCATTTATTTCCACATCAACCTATATGGTCTCCTTCTTTCTGCTATCAACTTAATTCTTTCTTTTTCTAGTTTCTTGAGGTAGGATGTTTTGTTGTGTGTTTGCTCTCTTTCCAGTTTGTTAATGGAGTTTTTTTGTTCATTGAGATCATCAAGAAAATCTTACACTGCGCGCCAGTCTTATATTCTTTTGCGGATTGGTGTCAGTACTTGTTCATTGATGTTAGTACTTGTTTACTTAATAAATAAAGACTTACTATTTACTATAAA
Organism: Uropsilus gracilis; assembly: GCA_004024945.1. Taxonomy (NCBI): domain Eukaryota; kingdom Metazoa; phylum Chordata; class Mammalia; order Eulipotyphla; family Talpidae; genus Uropsilus; species Uropsilus gracilis. The sequence goes on along the minus strand of PVHY01003118.1, from coordinate 59,913 downwards.
TTCCCATCATAAAGTTTTTATTTCTGTAGAATAGTTTGTAATATTGTTATGCTTGCATTGCTTATTTTTAACTAGCTATATATAAGTAATTTGTTTTTAAATTCGATGTTGAAAATACATCAAGATAAAATAAATACTCCCTAACAATCCCAACACAGAAAGATAATCTCTGTAAATTTTGTGGTTGTTCTTTAAAGTTTAAAATTATAATCCCTCTATCATAAGTGAGAATAGTATAAGCTTATGATTTTATATGAGAAAATATGTAATCTAAATGAAAAATAAGAAGCATAGATGCTGTTCTGCCTGCAGCTATGCGTGGTAAGTTATTACTTTTTTTTGTTTTTTTACTTTCAGAGTCTTAAATATAATTAGTATCAGTCTATTTTAAACAGGATTTAAAAATAAATTTTAAAAAATATATCAGTTAATGCAATATATTTCATTGTCATAGTGAATGAGTCTAATGAGAGGACAATTGCTTCAGCAATATAATTCCTGCATTGGTGAATTAAAGAGAAAGTTGTATCGTTTTAATAGCCCATGTATAATGAATAACTTAATATGCTCCTAAATTTAATCATTGCATGGAATCCCAACATTATTCTAGATGATATAATACCTGAGATAGTTTGGTACCAGTCAAATAAGTTGAACAGAAATGAATTCTGATTGCTTTTGTTTTCACTAACATGAGTTTAACTTGTTTTTGCATTTAACTTTTGTTATGGATTATTTATTTATTAATTATGTTGGTATTATAATTTCAAGTTAACTTTTAAATATTATATATAACAGTTATATTTATAAAGTTGCTCCTATCTTTAAAAATTAGATTCTGACACTGATGTAAATAAGAGACAAGTCAAGGTAACAGATGTCTGAATAAATGATATTAAGCACAAGCACTTACTATGCAATCTGTAAGACTTCAGAGTTGAGGTTATGGATGAAATCCTGAAATTAATTCTGGAAAAATAGGATAATTCAAATAAATCTTTCCTTTTTAGACAAAATAATGCACTGGGAGTAAATATTAAAAAATAAGAAAGTCAGAGAGTTTTCGTTGGAATATTTATACAATTGGTAGGAGGAAAATTTAATATAAAATTGCAAAATCAGGAAAAATATTACAGACAAAATGACTCAATTGGAAAAAAAACTAAAATATAAAAGCTAAATGAAGCCAATAATGTGATTTTTTAAAATCTTGATAAGATAAAACCCTGACAGTTTTATTATGTTGCAATGAAAACTTGAAAAACCTCATGACTTAATTATCAAATTATTACTTAGAGTATGTACGGAGACATTACAATGAAAAGACTCAAAGGTGATAAAGACACAAATCAAAGAACGTAATCACAAAGATTATGCACTATCAATTCAAAGTTTTAGTGTAAGTAATGCTATTAAAATTATACTAACAGGGGCCAGGGGCAGAGAAGAAAACAAATTATGTTAAAACATCATTTGTGAACTTTATTTGAAGGAAATGCAAAGTAAATTCTAGTGTCATTGTGAGGACATATTTGCCTTCTTCTTAATCTGTGGCAGCATCTTAAGTAGATTCAAATATTTGGAGGGCAGTTCATGCATGCTCACAGATATCCGTACATATGTATTCAGAGAGACATACTAATAAATATATATATTTATTTATATACATTTGTTGTGTGTTTATATGTGCATGCATTTTCCTGAATGAGATCTGAAATCATTACAATAGTACAAAAATGAGCCTTAAATATTCTTTTATTCATATTAGGTTAGGTTACATAATTAAAAATTCCCCATTGCTGCTATCTCATTAGATAGTTTATGAAAGGGGTCAGAAAGACTCCATTGTTATGGCATAAGAAACATAAAGAGGGATTTCTCAAAATATCACCTATATAAAGAATTTATTTTTCCCTAGAATATTCCAGGCATCACTTAGAGCTGAAATAAACCAAAATGAAAGGGGTAATAGGACTAATTTAAGGTAATATAGGGGAATCGATTTATTGCTTCTTTAATCTCATAGACTTAAAGAAGCAATTTTCTGTGTAAGTTAGATAGATTTCTATCCAACTTTAGTACTGAGATTTTATTAAGGTATTCTTAGTTCACAGTTTTCTGCTCTTGAGAATCTTATATGAATTATGTATGACATCTGAAAACAAGAGGAGTTGAAGTGTGAAAATCTCTGAGAAAGATTAACACCCATGAGTAGTCTAAGGATAAAGCTTCATATGATTCTCTACATCAATATTTATCAATTTTGTTAAAGTTATAACTCTTCATGATATTTAATGACAAATATGCTTCAATCAAAGTATAAAAGGTATTTGGAAAACTACCTTGATATCTTGTCAGTTGCTGGTCTCTGTTCCAGTAGAAATGAAAGTAGAAGAACCTTGAACCAGAGACAGCAAGTCCCTGTGACCAGGGGTTAAGGCTTTAATCTTACCCTGTACCATTTGTGTCCAGCCCGCACATGCTGGGAACTTTAAAGGTGACGAGCAATATTGATTGAATAAATACATTAAAAGATAAACAAAAAAACAACAACTAAAAAAAAACAAAAGAACAAGTCAAATAGTCTTTATCTTCTACTAAGAGTCAGTTAGCATGACCCTAAGGGATAGGGTCTTTGTCTGTAGTCAATGATCATTTTAACTCTAATTACGATTTTCTTGAAACAATTTGTGTAGTCTGAGAGAATGAATTAAGAATTAAGGCATGAAATCATGTATGATTTTCTTCACCAGATTCTGGTGTTACATGGATAGATGATTGATTAGATAGCTAGATAGATAGATAGATAGATAGATAGATAGATAGATAGATAGATAGATAGATAGATAGATAGATAGATAGATAGATAGATAGACAGACAGATAGAAAGACAGATAGAAAGATAGATAGACAGGAAGTATTGATTGACCTCAGATGTATGTTACTATAACATTCTCACTACCATAGGTCTCAAAGTCCTTTTGGTGCTATTGACCCTCTTCCTTCCTATTCCGTTACTGTCATTCACCTTCTTGCCCTCTTTAGTGGCCCCATTTTTGAGTCATATTTCCTCAGTTTTTTGTTGATTTGGATTATTTTCTTTGTTTTGTTCCTCTGTACAGCTAAATAAAACTACTGCTTAAACACAACTCTACTAATGGGAGAAAGTATTTGCTCAGCATACATCTGACAAGGAGCTAATCTGACTTTTTTTCATGGGTAATGTTTAAATTTCCAAATGTGTGTGTGAATTAACATACTTTGTCAGGTTACTTGCAGCTGTGTTTGTCAAGGGTGAAGAGTGTTGATCACTCTGCTATATGTCCTGCTGCTGTGTCCTCCTCCTGTAGCACAGAATTACACTTACATCAACTCAACAATGCTCTCAACTGTCCCTTTTGTTATTCCGATTTACTATTGACAGTAGTTCAATGCATTGTTTATGCAGAAGGAAAAGAGAAAGAATGCATGTGGGTGTGTGTATATCTTAGCGACACAGAGATACCTCTATAGGAAAGTATAATATATACAATGTCAAGCACTGGACAGAGGACAGTCATTATTTCCATGTCAAAACGGTTGTTAGATGCATTGCTAACTATTGGATAAAGTGTTTTATGGGGAAATGATTTTCTAGTTTCCTAGTACATACCTATAAGTTGAAATTCAACTAGTTGCAATATAAACCATCCCTAAGTATGCAGAGCACTTTTACTGGAGATTTTATGTGGAAATTTACAGGAAGCTCACCATGGAACTAACAATCAATTTAATATGACTAAATATATTTAACACCAAGTGCTGATGATTTAAAGTAATTATGAACTGCTTTTCTAACCTAAGAAATGTCTTCCCAAAGCATTATCTTTAGAATTCCTGCTATAGATAAATTATTGTTTACTTATAGCAGTATGTTTTGCCATCAAAACAATGAAGTTGAATATACATTGATTTTATTATATAAACAAACTTTATAAGTAAGAGATTGTAGAGAAAGGTACCTAAAAACATTTCAATCTCATATCTAAGTTTCAGAAAGAATTAGATTTCAACTGAAAGAAAAGCTTTATTTCTAGTAAGTTTAAAAAAATCTTGATAAGAGTGCAATATATTTCATTAAAGTATGTTTTCCCTTACAAGTTTGTCAAAAGACGTGAAAGTAAAGATATAGCTGTTTTTAATTAATTTTCATGGCATTAGCTTGATTCTCCGCACTGGACATGTTTTTTTTTTTTTAATGATGAAAATGCTCTGTCATCCATATGTTTGGAATTTGATGTTTTGAGAAAAAAATAAAGCAGTGTGCCCCAACTGGAACAGCTGAAAATTTGTGTCATTTTAATTTTTGTGATGAAATGCTTCATAAAAATAGATAATTAAAGCAGACATATTTTCTTGGATTGAGTATCATCCTGGTCTGCAGGTTTATTCCATGAACAAACATATCCACAAACCCTGGTGCATTCTTTGATGCCATACAGCTAATCTGTAGTCCCTTATGACATTATTTTCCTGCTCATTTGTAAATGTCTTCTCATTTTTTTTTCTTTTTTAACCTTGATTCTTCTGTCTACATAGTATTATAAATTCTCTATCAATCGTTCATTACTTCCCTTGCCTTCAAACTTGTGTGGCCAATCCACTATGATTAAAATCCATAGAGATCTCTGTTTAACTACCACCGTAAGATATTTCATAGAATAATATGAAATCACACATAGGATGAAATTACAGAGATACATGGTATTTAGATCACCTTACCACCTTCACCAGAGTTGATGAAACTGTTAAAATTATTAAGACAGCCACATTTTACTCTAATTCATTTGGTGCTGATTGCAGCAATGCTGTCATTGAATCTAATATCTTTGTTTCTTTACCATTTTGGCTGTGAAAAGCTAAACAGTTTAGCATATTGGGCCTCCTAAACTTCACTTCATATTGTGCAATAATACCTTTAATCCTCAGGAACTCCTTTTTCTGAAATTGCTTTTTCCTGATACATGCTTGTTTTTCGGTTGATGTAATGTTTGAGAATGCACGCTTATGTATTTGAAAAAATGGTATGAAATTAGAACTATGTTCAAATTCACCATGTTAATCTCTTCTTTTTGTTGTTTTCCTTAAAAGTCTGGTATTTTTTGTTGTTTCAACACATCTATAAATTAAGGACTTGTTTAATAAAATGTAGGGTTTTATCCACAGTTGTTTTTGGTTATTTCTCAAATTAGTTATATTTTGTATTGAAGAATGCTTTCATTTCCAAGTTGGGATGGATATTCTAGATTTCTCTTCATTGTAATATTAAGTATACTTTTCTAAGACTTCAATTTTAACAATTTATGCTCTTCACAGCACAAAGCACACATCTATAAAGCTAAACATATATATATGTATATATATACATATATATATACATATATATTCAATGCTGTTCCCAGCCTTTCTGTATTTCCTATTCCTGAAATAAAATATACTGTACTAGTTAAAACCAACATGGACTTAGTAAATGATGTAATAGCCTTGTCAAAAGTAATATATATTGTTGATATCTACAGTTGAGAATTATAGATGATTGAAATGCTAGATTTTTTTTGTGTGTGATTATCTGCAAATAATGTAACAGGACTTGAAATGAATGCAAAGATGTGCTTGAATCAAATTCTATGAGTTAATTGATTTAAATGTCTTTCTAGAAAACTATAAGGTGATGGTTATGATTTTAATAATTTAAATTTAAAAATCAACTCATATAGTTTTTCTTTAGATCTTAATAACTATATTGATTTTTTTTTTAAATTTAACTTTCCATTTCCACTACAAATCCCGGAATACTCATATAAGGCACAGATAAAAATCAGTCATCAAACATTCCCGTATTTTGACTAGAATCTAATGCTCTAGTTCTGCTTTGGTGGTAAGACAAAAAACTATGTCAGGAGCCATAAAGCAAGGTACTGATTTTCCATGCTGCTTTCTAGTCTGCAAAATAATCTACACCATAAAATCTGTTTCAGGAAACAAGCTATATATCACTTTGTCAAACCTAAAGATGAATTACAAAGTGGATTCATTTTTCCGGCAAAGAAGTATATGTGTGATGCTCATTAGTTATAGAATTATCTGTAATATTTTTAAACTATAATCATTTGTTTGTTTCATTTGAATGAAATTCTCTTCCTACCAATTAGGCCTATCAATGATCTAGATTAAAGACATAGCATAATTACAAACCAGAGAAATACTTAGGATTACTTATTGATGGTATCCATTGCATTGAGCCAAAATGAAATAAACTGATAGCAATACTAAGCAACATTCTAATTAATTTAATTAATTAATTAAATCAATCAATTAAATTAATTAATGTCTTACCTTTTGTAGCTATTAAACTCATTTACTCTTTGATATTAACATACTCAATCTTCACTCTGTAAATAATTCATTTCTTTTTGTGGTATATTTAATGATACTATGTCTAAATAACATATAGGCTATTCGTTGATAAGTTTTTGATCATTGTTATTCTAGGAGCTTAGCATACAGCTGAGATTTTGTTTTGTCTCTAACTATTGCGAGTATTAGGCAGACCTTTCTGCCTTGGAACCAAGCAATGGATGTTTTGAACTAAATATTTTACTTTAAATTATTTTCCAGAAATGAATCTTTTAAATGTAACCTAAGTAATTAGTGTTTTATTAATGTAGGCTAAGATTTGTGTTTACCAATATTATTTTCCTGTCAGATAAGTGGAAATAGATATAATCGATATTTGTCTTCAATTTACATGGTGAAAATTATATAGATTTGTTTCCTGTTTTAGAACTCTCGATTTCAAGCAATTGAGCTTATAATTAAGTTTCACGGTTATGACAGATCATCATCTCTGTATGTCAGACATTTACCACCCTCCCCACCACCACCACCACGTTCCTCCCACATATGTAAATATATTAAGATGACTTGAATATACATTTAATATTTTTGACTGTGGAATTGCTAACTTCACTCTGCAGTGTCCAGTTCTATTATCTCAAAAATGCTGAGAGCTAAAATATGCAGTAAAGTACAATTTTGCTAGTGCCTTCAGTTATTTTGAAGTATATTAATGTTTGCTTCCTCTGTGAAATAAACCAAGCAGATTGTATGTGCTGGTAATGAATGAAGATTGTTACAGGGAGAGCCAAAAAATGTACTGGCATGATGGATTCGTGCTTCAGATCTGATATGTACTGGAGCTTCAGGTTGTTACCAAGTCAGTGGAAGCACAAAAAGGCATCACAACAGTAGTCTTGGAACTCTAACTTGGAGAGAGATGTAAGGTTAGAGCTCCGCCTCTGCTGTTCCTTGAAATTGGAACAAAATACCAGGATAATTAACAAGAGAATAACTAAGAGTCTTTTTAGAGAGATTTTGTTTGTTTGTTTCTATGGTTCTAGATATTCAAGTAAATGACTTGAGAATTAGTGAGTTGCTTTGTATTTGGAATGTAACAGATTTCATGACTTAGAAATGCCTCAGATTCCTAAATATTTATAACCATCTGGATACCTCTGAGTAGTGAGAAGTCAAAGCCAAGTAGATAATGAAAACAAACAGCTGGAGACTTGCCTCTCACCCTGCCCTACCTCCTACCCTTTACCTAATTGAAAAAGAGTGAGTATCCTACAATGCAAATGTGTCTTTTTATGCAAAGTGTCAAGATGTCATTATAAAATTCCAGTACTTCTAGAAGAGATATATATCCATCCAGAATTGTCTGCACTATAAAATGAAAGGATATTTAACTGAGTCATGATAGCAGATCCCTGATTAATTCTGTAGTTTCTCAGACACAGCAAAAACAAGTTTTAGATGGAACAGAGTATGCCTTCCAACAAATTCTCAAGAATAATATTAAAAGTAAATTACCCCATCTCAAATCAATGTTATCAATTACCAGTATATTTTAAAAAAAGAAGAAGAAGAAATGCTGAAGAAAATATAAAGGCAGGAATTTGTAGAATAGCAGTGATTTAAAAGATATTTTGTTCCAATTTCATTATTTTGACTTTAAAGTGAAAAGTTTACTTTGCCACAGATATGCAAGTTTCTGTCCTCATTTATATTTATAACATTAAATGTTTCACCCCAAAAGAAAAATATTCAGCTAGTGTGCTATAGCATTATGGACCTTGCACACATGGGGTGCACCTCTTATCTTTTTCATGGTGCCTTAGTTTCTTCTCAAAATTGCATTCAAAGCTACTGCAGCCAAATAGCGGACACTAGAGTTGAAGCCTATTCACCCCACATCTAATCAAGTATATTTGATTAGATGTATACTTGGTACATAAGAGCTTGAATTAACCTGATTTATTTTTAAAATAGCCATTCACTGTCACTGAAACAAAGCAATGTATAACCTAAACTAAGTGAAGTTTCCTGCTCATTTGATTTATCTCATGGTAATAAGGTTTTAGTAGTGACATTTGAGTTTAAAGATATTTGCAGGCTAACAAACTTTTGCTAAAAACTCTAAAGAACTATAGTGAAAGTAACACTTGCTTTCTGTAAGTTACATGCAATGTAAAATATCATCAAATGTGAAATATTCACTATTTTAGTAGCTATTTTAAGGTTATAATTAAGTTCTTTAGTTTCTTGATACAGACATTTTTATCTGGTAAATTAAATGCTATTAAAGCCTGATTTTTATGAATTTGCTTTACAAGTTTATGTGTAGTTTCTTGCATGAACGAAAGTTTTCATTACTCAAGGATGATTGTGAGTTAAAATTGCTGATTTGAAGGTAAATGTATTTATAGTTTAAAAGAAACTGAAAGGATATAGAGGGTGGCTGTAGTATTCATATCAGTAATAATTGATACTTTTTTAAAGCCAGTCTAAGTCTAATAGATACTGAATTTCTTCCTGGTTTTAATTTCCTAAGTGATTAATGATGGTGAGCATCTTTTTAAGTGCTTAGATTCTCTCTTCTTTAGTGAAAGGTCTGTTCATTTTTTTTGCCTATTTTCTAACTTGATTTTTTTTTCTTTGTTTACTGTTCAGACAGACAAAAGAGCTCTTTTCATATTTTACACAAAAGTGCTTTGTGAGAACTACGAAACTGTAAATATTTTCTCACAGTCTATCATGTGTCTTTTAAATCTGCTAACAGGCACTATCAAATCACAAAGAGTTTAATTCCAATGAGGTGAAATTTATCAATTTCCCATAATGGAGTATTCTTTTCGAGTAAATGTAAGAACTCTTTATATATAGCTTATGTGTATTTTTCCTTATGTGTATTTTTTACGCTTTATTTTTAATTGTATGGCTTTAGGAATATGATATGCAATATATACATTGTATGTACTTTAATAAGATAGATATTATATTTATATATATATTCTATATAATATATATATATTATATTTATATATAATCATGTTCTGTATATGAGATATATTTATAGAATCCTATATATAAGATGTAATTATCATATATTATATATGGTATAGAATATATATAGCTTTTGACTAGACCATCCTGTATTATGTTTAAAAACTGAGAGAAAATATCCTTGTTCTGTTCTAGGTTTTGAGTAAAAGTATCCAGTCTTAAAGAATTAATTATAATATCATCTGTAGGATTTTTGTAGATATGCCTTATCTATTAGAGGATATACCTTCTAATCCTTGTGTTGGCTTCTATTCCTTTTTTATTTTGGTGTCAGGGCAATATAAAATAATGTTGAGAAATATTGAAGTCATTGTGTAAAATTGATGTTAACATTTTTCTTTAAATGTTTGCTAAATCCCCTAGTGAAGTCATATTGACTTGAAGATATTTTTCTTAGGGAAGGAGATATTCACTTGATTTTCAGATATTATGCAATAAAAATTTCATGTTGACATGAGAAGAAAGAGTTAAGTTGTTTATTTTCATTTTCTCTAAAATTAGACCTTAAAATATATGACAGATGATGGATCAGAAGACTGTTATTCAAATATGACATTTAAATCACATCTGAGTTTAGAGCTTGGAATGGCTTTCATATCTTGACAAGATTGGTTATTTACAATCTGAGCTCTATCTCAGGATTCATATGTTTGGAATCATTCTATATCTCCTTGAAATATTGCCTTTCGCTTCATGTTTCTTACAATTCACTTTGAGACTGAATTACTTAGATTGATATGGTAAAGTGGAATGAAAATGGCATTTGGATTCAAAAGACAACATTTGAATTCAAACTTCAACACATAGGAACACTATATACTTGTCACAGCTTTTAACCTTTGATTCTTACATTCCTGACTGAAAGCATGGGCCTCAAAGCATTTCTACCCTCTGTACCTCATGGTTTCGTTTTGAGGTTCAAAATGGGATGAGAAAATTTCCACAGACACTTACTACGCATTCACTTATCCTACCTGACAAGCTTTATGATTACTATATTTGCACAGATGTTAATGGGAGAGTATATCAAAAGTACTTTAGAGAGATTTTATTAAAAACTTCAAGGAATGTACTAAGAATCCTGCAGCTTTACCAAAATGTAAATATTTATATTATTCCAGAGCTTTGAGGGTTTTTTTTCTTAAGAGATCAAAATATTCAAGAAGCAAATTTGTGACATAATTCTAGCATCAATTACCTTAATTATACTGAAAGAATTTGAGTAGCTATTTGACCACTCTTCTTACAGATGTGTAGAACACATTATTTCTTACTATTTTTATGCTCTCAAATTTTTAAATATATAATATGCAGTCTATAAAAGCATAACATTGTGACATTCAGGTTAGGGCAGATTCTATATGAAAATTCTCATTTTTTAAAAATGTTGTACACATTTTTCAGCAGAGAAATAAAGCTCATTTATTATTCATTCTTTTAGAAGTAAGAGAAATACCCTTTAACTTTCACATGGGTAGATTTCTTTTTGAAAAGGAAAGTCAAAAGAAAAAGTGTCTATTGCTCTTTATGCCCAAGAGGATATGTTTAAAACTAGCAATGCAACACACTGAAAAAAAATCTATTAAACCACGTTTGAGTCAACTACCTGATATGTAGAATAAATACAACTTTTTGTCTTACATTGATTGCTAGAACTGAAAGTGCAACAATCCTAGTATTTTTCGTGTTGTCACACTCTTACATATACACTGGGGGTGTGTGTAAACATGATTTTTTTGTTATGATGATTATGTAGCATATCTCAGAAACTGGAAATACTAACCATCCCAATTACATTATTACAAACAAGAATGTTAACAGTTGCGACTAAACTCTCAAACTAATCAGGAGACAGAAAGTTATCAGTAGAAACAAACATTAAGAAGACATCCTAAAGAGAAAGAGAATCTGGTTGTCCTTAAAATCTACCTCAGTGTTTATAAATGACAGATACATGAAGAGTCTTTGTTTTCCTTCATGAAGGAACTTTAAATAGCCTACCCATCCCCAGCCCCAAGTAGAGGGTAGCATAATAAAGCAAGCCAGCAAGCAGGAGTGCATGCATCCTCCTCTTTCTGGATTGAAGCAAGTGAATGTAAAGTTGCCTGGAGAAGTAATAACATTTGCAGACATGTTCTAATAAAGCATGAGAGCCCTTCACAGTTTGAAGGGAGCTCCCCTCTGAGTGCTGAGTGAAGCACCGAAGAATATCTCCTGGAATAACAGCTTAGTTTCTGTTTCTCCATTTCCAAGCCAGAAGTGATATTTACTAAAAATAAATAACTAATCATAACCAAGGAAACAAATCAATCTGTGTCTTTAAAAGCTTTCCAGGTATGAGAAAATATGATAAATAAACATTGTGAATCCATTATTTTCTTTCATGTTTAAATGGAATCATTTTAACTGAGAATCCTGTCTTCCAGTGAAATATAAAGCAGGAAAGATGTGGTTACCCACTTTGAAGGATATGGGGGCTCTGATCCCTTTTACTATTCTATGCAAGGTTAAATTATAAATAAAATGAAAAGTATGATCTAGGAATTAGCAAAAAGGTAGTGATTATGTAAATAAAACCAAGCCTTTGTGAGGCTTTGCTGCAGAAGCGTTACTTTAGTATCCCTGGTATCCACACATCAAAGTTACATTATCTCCAATTAAAGTCCCTCCAGTGTATATTCTCTGAGCATATAAAGTTTCTTTTTTGTTTTTTATGGAACAGAAGTATAAAAGGACATTTAAAATGTTTAAGTATTTCCTCTGGCATGCTTCAGGCTGCCCTATTACTGAGAATTCTTTAGGGAAGCATCCACTTGTGAATGGTCTTCCTATCTTAGTTAGAAAGCAAAGGCTGGTGCATAAATAAATCAAAACATTTAGGACATGTGGAACTGGAAGACCTCTGTATTATCAGAGGGGTAAATGGTTCAAGAGCCTGAATTATAACAGAGTCTTGCATATATAACTTCAAACTTTGCCCATATCCATTAAGGATGAAAAAATCTAAAAACTTAAACCTTTCCCAAGTCTAATGTCCCTGGAATCATCTATTTTTTTTCATTTATCACATATATTCATTACTATTTGTATCCATTGTTAACCTATGAACTAGATTTAACAGTGGAAGGAATTAGTCTTTGCTATCAAGGCATGTATAGACATTTGAATTGGTAGCTTCAAAGTTACTACTTAGATGGGGGAAAATATGAGGGAAGTAAACTTTCGAAGTGGGATGAAGAAAATCAGAATTTAAGGTTAATCAGAGAATGTCAAATATCATTTATTTTTATTAATATGTAGAAGATAAGGAAACAACACCAAGAATCAAATTAACAAAACAAGAAAACTTTATGTTCTGACAATAGAATGATGATTAACAGAGGAAGAAAAGGGATGAGGAGCAAGTAAAACAGTGAAAAGGAATCAACAGTATAGTGGCAGACAGAGACTAGACTACTGTGTATTATATATAGATGGTAATGGAAGACTACCCAGTTATATAAATACAAACAGCTACAACAACAAAGAAATCTTGAACATTCATCACTGTATTAATGGAGCTGGAAGGAATTATGTTAAACAAAGTAAATCAGAAGGAGAAATACAACTGTCAGATAGTGTCACTTATATGTGGAATACAGAGAGACAAAACAGATGGTCAGATAAAATCAAATGAATAACAAACCCTAAGAAAATGACCGTAAATCTGAAAATGACTGTATGATCACGGGGATGTGAATATAAGAGGGAGCGCAATGGACTATGATGAAGGACTATGGGTATTTTTCTAGTAGGTGTAATGTGGTAACAAAATCTGGGAAGGAATATTCCATTTATCTTAATCACAAACAACATTTTAAAACAATGTTAGATCTCTTTGTGTATGTGTATACTTCAAATTAATATAAGACACACAAAAACCTTGTATTGTGAGGACAAAAGGACAGTTACCAGAGCAGAAGGAAGATAGAGACTGGAAAAGTGGGCAAAGGGAGTCATTTGTGTGGTAGTAGATGAAAGTAAACGTTTTTACTGTGATCACAATGTAGCATAGATAGATACATAGATAGCTAGATAATAGATAATGTACATATAAACATATATGTACATATATGCACATATATATGCACGTGTATTCTGTTTAGTTAGTATGTAACATATATTCTGTTTAGTTAAAAACTCTGTAATGTTAAAATCAATGTTACTTCGTTCTTTTTTAATACATATGCCATTGAATATCCTTTTGAGTATGACATATTAGGAGTTGACATTCCAATTCAACAGGTAAAATCACCCTAGAGATGAAAATTAGGGTAGCAAATGTTATGTTTATTTATTTTTTGTCCCCCCCAATTTTTATTATGTATAGCCATGAAAATTCATATGATCCCTTTCCCAGATGAAAAAGTAAATATGTCCCAAAAACAGTCATCTTAAAAATAGGGATTAGGAGAGACATCAGAAATGGAGACTGAGTGCTGGTGAATTAATAGAAAATGTAGGGCACTCTCCTGTCTTAAAAGCAAAGATGGACATAAATCAACTGCATATATTCTTCTGTTTGATAAAGGATAAGATCTCACCAAGAGCAGTTTTAATGGAGTTATAATTGGAAGATGCAACCAAAATTGGTATAAGATGAAAAGAGTGAATAAAGATAAGTCTACCCCAAAGTTTGCTTTCATAGAGGAATGGGACAATTGTTAGGAAGGGAATTGAGATCAATATTAATTCTATTCATATACTCATAGAAATATTTTAGTAAAGGAAGAAAAAAAATAATGATGCAAGAGCAAGAGGGAATAATTGATGGTATGCTTTCCTTTAACAAAGAACATCTAATTCACAAGTTCATTTTTTGGAATTACATGGGAACACTGATACATTTATTGATAATAAAAAGGGGAAATATAATATGGCAAAAATGTATGTAGGCAGGGGAATATGGTGAGAGCATATCAGATTTCTCTCCTGTTTCTTTTCTTGTTTGAATGGGGCTGTGACTATTAGCTAAACATAAGGATTGGGTAAAACTTAGTAGAGCTTACAATTAAAAAATTGTGTAAGCTTGTTAGCTAATAGAGAAACATTAAATAGAAAAACAATGGATAATTTTCATAGTGTTTGGAACTCATTTTAGGGAAATGATGTTAAACTTTATGAGAAAAAGTAAGAATGATCATATAAATTCTTTTTCAGTCATTTCTTGTTGCTTGGACACAGACACTGAGTACACAGGAGTTAAATTTAACAGTCAAATGATGCACTTCAGTATTTGAAGAAAGGAGAAATTAGAAAATGACTTGAGCACATGTGCTAGGGACTATTTCCCATAATTATATAAGGGTAAAGAGGAAAGTGAGCTCATAAAGACATTACGAATAGATGGCAGAATAATGGAACTGAAGTTTCAGGGATGGGTGGAAAATTGTCAAAATTATAGGAATTAGGTTAATGAGCTGTAGGACGACAGATAGTGGGAAAGAAGAGATGTCTGCAAATTAAAAGAGTAGCAATTATTAAGACAGAATCTAGTCTAGTGGATGACCACTGTCTAATTAATTGTAGGGATTAGGGATTGAGGTAGCACATGAAAAATGCCATTGAGAAAGGGAAACCAAGAAATTGAGAAGCACAGAGTACTTGAACAATCTTCTACTTAGATGAATGATGAGAATGTTACAAAGCTTAGTGAACCAAGGTTTTTTTTTTTTTTATAAAGGGAGCTAAATAATATAAATTTCTTTCAGAGTAGAGATTGTATGATAAATATGTCCGCACATGGTTAGAGAGCAGATTCATTTATGCATCAGTTTTCTCATTAGAAAACCCTTGTTGTTACCCCATGTCTGAACATGTGTGCCTTCTGCTTTCTCATTCTTCAATTGCCTAACAAGTACCTAACTCATCCTTCAAGTGCCTCTCATATATTACCAGAAACCCAAAGATGAGCTGTACAATGTATCCTTGTTGGTTTATAAAACATGTAGCTGTTCCTTTAGTCTTTAATTTTTAATCCATAATTTTAATGTGACAAAAAGAGTAAAGGGCATGCTTGAGAGAGACAGAATGAGAAAGTTGGAGTTTAATATAAAAGAAAAAAAGAATAGAGATGGTAAAGGAAGAAAGTAGAATGAGAAACAAAATTAAAACAAAGCTTGAAGGAGGGGGAAAAAATCTATAGATATGCAAGGAGAGAGATACACTATCAAAAAGATTGCTATAAGTGTGCACATACCAGGGAAGAGAGGGATGCAAAATTTAATAGAAAGCAGACAATAAAAAGATGGGGAGAGAGATTTTGAATAAATATTTTATATTTTAATCTGTGTTAAACAGAACAAATATTAGTCATGTGACATTTTCCCATGTCTGGGACTCAAAAATTTTCACAAGTTTATTTGCACCATATACAAATATCAAAGAGGCAGATTTTATATCTGATCTCTAGCTAGACACCACCAACAGATTTTAGACTTTTTGCTTTAAGATGTTTTGCTATGCAGCTTCAAAGGAATCAGTGCCCATATTTAAAGCTACGTAATTCTCATTAACTAGTGCCATCAATAGTGCTAATATCTAGGTCTTAATTTTATTCAATTTATGGGAAATAGTTTCATCACAATTTTAAAAATGTACATTTATTTCAAAGGCAAATGCATTTTTTGGAGTCAGGGATGATTTAGTTTTTTTCCCATTTAAGATCTATAAAACTGAGAGATAAAAACTTTAGGTGTTGATGATATTAGCACTTTAACTAAATTGAGTTATTTTGACAGATGAAATTGCAACTGAGGTTAGATTGGTAAGACAAAATTCTTGAAGAAGCCTGTGATTGAACTAAGAGGTGATTGAACTAACAGGAATCATTTATTAATCAAATATGTCAAAGATTGTAATATTCTAAAACAATTCTGAAATATGACAGTAATGCAGTTTGTCTATGTGCCATGTTCCATGGGAACTCACTGGCATTATAAGTTGTGTGCATTGTATCTACTTGAAATAGTTTATTATTTGAGTACAAAGTGAACCCAAAGGTGAGTACAGCAGTGCATAGCTTTAAATGTCTCTGTCTAGTTGTTCAATATGTGACAAAACCTTGACCACTTTCTCATTTTCATGTCTATTTTCCAGTTGTGGAATTATATTTGTCCTGGATTTATTTTTTCTTTATTGTATGTTTTGAATTGAATTTTTGTTATTAAACTACAGAAACATCTGAGGGTGTGGATATTCTTTTGTTTCAAAATTTGTGTTATTTTTGAATTGTTCTTGTTTATAAATGGTGATGACCATGATACTTTTTTAAATATGCTGGATCTGTGGTAATACAAGCAAAGCCTGTTTTATATATTTTACAAGTTCTGATACCTTTCCTGGAGCCTTTTCCTGAGCTGCCTGGTACGTACACATCTTGTTGTCAAGCTGGCCTGGGGTCTGCACTCCTTTATTCCTATATCTCTCTTGTGCACACATGTCCTTGGAGTTTCATGGATCCATATAGACTGATCAATATTCTGATCAATATCTGATCAATATTCTCCCTGATTGATTCGATTATATAAAAGAAATGCTACTTTGGGAAGTGTAGGCTATTTTCACAAGATGGGAAATATTTTATTTTTAACATTGGTTACACAGGTCTCCCAAATTATTTTTCTTGTTATTTCACCTTTTCTTTCTTTTCACCTTTCTTATGTTTTAACTGCTCCTTCTGTGTGTGCATGTGTTAGTGTGTGTATTCATTCTTACTCAATATTTAGCTTTTAAGCAGATATAGGCAATTAAAAATGTACTTTTTAGCATGAGAATCCGTGAGTTAGAATCACAGCTAATTATCAGGGGTGTGTCCATGTGACCTTTACTAAGTCAGTCAGCTTCTCTTTTGCTCCATTCTCAGCCTCCATATGCTGAAATGGTCCTTATTGATAGTGGCCTTTAAGATATTTTTAGAAATAAAATAATCCTTGAAAAGAGCTTTGAACATTGACTGAGTAAATCTAAATCTCATATAGACGTGTGCCAGTCACCATTTTCGTATTTTATTTGGTTACTCGCCAAACATGTTAAATTCTCTCTCCTGTATAAGTTTCTACTTGAAACCTCACACACTATTTCTCATTGTGTGTGAGGATTTTAGCAAGCATTCTCCTTGCCATAGAAGCCACAACAGGGGGACTCCACAGAGTAGGAGGAAAAAACCATAGTGCCTTCATTTTTGGGAAAATGTGTAAACTCTGAAGTGAATATTTTTGAATATAATAAGAAAGCTCAACATACACAAATATGTTTGACGATTCCAACTATTATAGAAAAAGTGAAAGTAAGAGTTAGGTCCTAGGTTACAAAATTCAGCTCAAGGAAGTTACAGTAGCACATAAACGTATAAAATCTGATACATCATCTTTCTTGATTTAAAAGTCTTTGCAAATTGTGTGCTGAAAACCATGAAGATGATTCACAATTTCTGAGTTTCAAAGTACAAAAACAATGTTGAGAATTAGTCAAGGCCTTTACTCATTCATTCATTCATTCATTCATTCATTCATTCATTCATTCATTCATTCATTCATTCATCTAGGTATCTATTAAATAGCAAGTATGTGCTTACTCTAGGTGAGTTAGAAAATCTGTTTTCTGCAAACCAGAAGCCTATGAATAATTATGGAGACTTATATATATTACGTCTCCATAAGTATTCATAGGCTTCTGGTAAATAAATGATAAATACATGATAAATTATAAATACATGACCGTACCCAAATATTCCTTCTGTGAATTTTAGGTTGCTATCTCCTAAATAGTCATACATATCCCCATTGCCTCTTATTTACTTCAGTTCTCCAACACGTTAGCAGTCCCAGGCACAAGATATGGTGGGGATCAAACAAGGTAACATACGGAATTTAGCAGAACTGACACTCCATAAACAGTCAATAAGTTCATTAACAGCTTGAGGTTAAAGGCTTGTCTTCAGCTGACAAATGATTCATTTCAATGCCGACTTGAGGTTCTTCCCAGTTCCAGTCCTGCAGCTCTTCACAGAGTTTTGCTCTTGCTATTCCTAGTGATTATTCCTGTCTTTAAAAATGTTCTATTTAACTTTTTAGTGGTGAACTTCATTGCAATGATATACATCTGAAATGCATGTAATGTTAAAATGCAATCTGTCTTCAATAAAAATGATAGAGATATTCTCTTCCTTGCATGTAAGTATAATCTATCTGGACATGTTGCATTCTATATATTATAAGATATTTAGAAAGATTATTTAATTTCCCCCTTAAGAATGTATATATTTTTTGATAATTTCTAAATAAAGTACAAGATAAATGACCTTTACCTTGCCTGGGATTCCCATCTTTTATTTTGTTTTCCAAGTTCATATGAGTTTCTCTACAGTGTTTTCTGTACCCAAACCTGCTCTAGGTTCGGTAAATATTATTTCATTTATATACATAGCTTCCTGTACTGAAAAAAAAAAAAGGTAAGTCATTAATATATTGGTGAGCACTATATTTAGTAGAATTCTGCTTCAATAATATTTGTTGTAAATATCTATGTGCCCTTTAATACAATTTAGATGTCTTTGGACTCTAGCCATTGAAAGCCACAGGAGTTCTTTGCAGGTAATCTGAGGAAGCTTTTGTCAACTTCTCAGTGTTTGGGTATTGCTTGAGCTTCTCCATGGTGATTAATCATTCAGCTTTGGGCCTGGCCTGCTGAGTCTTTAGCTCTGTGTAATCACAGAGTAAATTTTATAAATAAATGTATTTGTTTATTATAAACACAATACAATAAAATGAACTTCACAGACATGAAATCACGGGTAGGCTTAGTGGCCAGATTCTGTTTCAAGGCTCTGAATCACAATGAAGCAGAATTTAGAAACAGCACGCCATCTTCTGAGTCAGAGGCAAAGCATATGCTTGCAATGTATCTTCAAGTTTGCTAAGTAATTGTGTAATAGTATCGGCAGTTCTGAATTTGAGGGGTAAACTTTGTCTAAATCCCTCAAGCATTTCTCATCTATGTCAAATTCATAATTTTATCCCTATTTTTATATACAATACTAACCAAAATTTGTCACTGCTATAGAAATCACTGATCTGCAATGGTATATATCAAAGTATGATTTTACCAAAATGATTATTGAAATTTTTCTTGCATTCTTATATAATTTTGTAGTCTAGTTCAGAATCATGTATCTTTAATATTAAAGCAACTATTTTACTCTTATTGTTACTAACTGCATTGCTAGCTACTTGTATGTATCAGAGTCAATATTATGTAATGGCTAAGGGTTTAATACCTGGATTTGGAAACTGTGAGTTCAACTCAAACCTCTACTGTAGTATATAGTCTATTGACTATTGACCAGTTACTTAACTTTCTTTATAAAGTGACTTTGAGGCAAACTCATCTCATAGTCTTATAAGGATGGCCAGAAGTATTACATTTAGCCTGCCAGCTCTAGAATGTTAGGTGTGAAAATTATCTTGTTTCACAAGACACACTGGGCAAAAGGAGTTGACATCTTTGTCTAAACTATTGATCAGTGATATATACATGGGGGATAAGTAGATAGATGCACAAAACAGAATGAACATAGATAATAGATCTCAGATCTCCCTTCAAGGAAAATGGAAGTTTCATTTCCTGATCAAAAAATAATGATAATGCCTCTGTTCTGGGGAAAGACTGAGCATGTCTGATAGGATCTAGCTTTAAAAGAATGGGTGATTTGAAGTGTCTCAGTTTGTGTTCATGTGCAGCAAATACTTTATCTGTTTCACAAGGTCCCCATGATGCTATGGAGAAGAATTGAATGTGAACTTAAAGTTTACAGGCTTGCTCCGTCCTGAGAAATTATGTCCTTTGCGCTAAGGAATTCCGTGTTATGCATTACCATTAATAAGACCTCATTACAGATCTAACAAATTGACTTAGTCTATAAGCAAGGTAAAATCAGTTATCAATTATGCATTTGCACTCATATAAACTAACCCAGTAAGTATTCAATGTAAGATTCCCAGCACACCAAAGCCAGTGGTATGCTAATTGGTGCAAACCGCTCTGCACCAGCCCATTTAATGTGTTTTTCTTTTTCCTTTTTATGATTGACACCATATTTAGGTTAAGCAGATGATGTTGTAGCTATTTGTTTCTCACAGTCTTATTTATATGGGTGTTTTTATGTTGAAAACAAAACTTTCTCTATTATTTTAAAATAATTAGATTATTTTTCATTAAATTGTGAAATTCTGACGCATAGCTTCTACAAGAAAAAACAAATAGTTTGTAAAAGGTTAGGAATTGTTTGACTGTTACTCATTTTGGTAGCATAAGGAAACTGCATGCTGTATCAAATCTCTTAGAAGCACCTTACATAAAAAATAAAGCAATAAAATCATATCTGAGAGTCAGTTTTATTAGGTTTAATTATAAAGTCACTTAACTAGAAAAATAAGACTGCTCATTCATGGGAAAGTTGTAACTGGTGCTTATAAATAAAAATGTTAATCTTAATATGTATGACTTCGGTCTCCAAAGTAGACTTTTGTTTACTTTTATAAAACTGAGAATTTTCATTAGCAAATAGAGGTGGGAAATGTAAAATGAGTGTTTTAAGTTCACACTTAGCAAACAATACTTTTCAGTTATACAGGGGTGATTAGAGCAACTTTGTTTTAAGGTCAACATCTAAACTAGTTAACTGGACAATGCAGCGAATTAGCAGTTTCCTAAGTGTTGACCTAGTATAAAACATATTTAACATTTTGTTTTTTTGTGACTTGTTTTTATGACTTGTTTAAAATAACTCACAAATGAAATTAAGAGCAAATGTGGATTGCATCTTTAAAGCACCTTCAATTTTGTTCAAGTATATATTTTCAAAATCATGCTGCTACATAAAGTATACGGAAAGTTTTTGAGTGGTGTTCCACTGAGGAATTGATGGAGTTGCCTCTTTAGATTCTAAGTGGGCTCCCCTATTCTCAGTCACCTCTCCGCTACATTAGCTCTTCTGCCTTCATTTATGTAGTTCTCTTCTTTCTATTCTTGACTGAGCTTTAAGTTTGTGGTAGACAATTCTCAATGTCCTCTAATTTTAAAAAATGGGGAAATGAAAGGAGAGAAAAATGGAAAAATACAATAGGATATTTTAAAATAGAAAATGAAATTATGCAGGGGAGGAGAAATGGCAATGTACAATGGGCACTTGATTTAGGGGCAAGAGTATCTACCTCTGGAAGTGTAGATCTCCTATAATGGTTTTCTTATCAGCTAAAGATTATTTTTCTGTTACTGTTATAAATTCATTCTTGAAACACCTTTATATTTATAGATTTACTCCTTGTATGAGTGTTATGTTCATATAATAAAAATGTAAGTAGTAACTTGCAGTGGCCCCAAGGAAGTAATTATGGTCTATTTTCTCTATTCAGCACATAATATCACACATATGACTACTGCTTCTCACTAGGGCACAGTATAACACTTGATCTGCAACATCTCCACAAGAGGTGAACAACAGCTTTAGGCACTTGTCAGAATTTTGCAGTCTAAATATGAATCTTTCAGAAGCTATCCTTTTCAGAAGAGTACATTGTGATATAACAGGAAATCCTTTAAGTATGGTATCAGGTTTTTAAAGGATTTTGAGCATGCTATTTGGAACTTTACAAATCACTCTGTTGTCGGTTTACATCCTTTCCAGTTCAATTCTTGGGCCTATCTTAGACGTGGAACAATTATGTATAGGCAATAGAGAGAGAATTTTTCATACTACTTCCTGAGAATGTAATCTATTTTCCTTGGATTATAAAACCTAGGATAATGAACTCGTATCTTTCTGCTGTATGTGACGTTGAAGATATGATTGCAAAGGACATGCAAATTCAACCCATGTATAAGTGTCAGATATTTAAGGAAAATAATCTTGCTCTAATGTCTAATGAATGTATGAGAATACAGTACAATGGTAAAAAGCAAAATAGTCCTTATTTTTATGTGCAGCTTCTGTGGATCAGGAATCATATACCACAGAATGAACATGACTTGATACTTCTCTTTGTTTCTGTACTCTCATGAGGAAAGTCTTGGTTTTATCTACATGGTTGTGGTTGACCTCTGAAGTCACCTAAATACTTCTTTACTAACATATATGGGTTTAAGATTGAGAGAACTTAAAGGCAGGGTTCAGTGGGCCTGACAATTGAATTGTCTATGTTGGTGTCCCCTGTGACTTGAACTTTCTTACAATATGGAAATCTAAGAACTTATGTGGTAAGGGCTCAAAGTGCAGAGAGGAAACTATGTAAGACCTAAGCTACAGAAGTTCTAAACTTCAAAAACCTGCTTTTTAAAGTTACAGTATTTCATTTCTGTAGTACACTATTGTTCAATCAACCACAAGTCTGCCCAGATCCAGTAGAGGATAAAGGGGAGTCTCACTTCTATTGGAAAATTATTATAGAATTCACTTGAAAACTGTCAACAAATCTAAATGAGAGTGAGAGAGCAAAAGAGAGAGCGAGAAAGAAACGATCTTACAAAAGACTTAGAAGTACAATGCTGTCATATCTTGGGCATTTTTCGCTATACCAATGAATGTAAAAAGTGTTTTTGGTTCATTTTTATTCCCTAATAATTATTCATGTATTCTTCAGAAGATAATGGCAAAACAATATTTCAAAAGCAAGTAAAATTAAATACAGAGTTTAAACAAATTTGCAAGGATGAAAGAACAATTCCCAGGTAGAGAAGTAAGATTAAAAGTAAATTCACTAAAGCACATAATATCTCAGTGATTTTACATTTTTTGTCACATATCGACAAGGATCTTGTTAACAACTGAGGGAGGAGGTCCGGGCAATTTTTTTTTCTCAAAAAAAAAAAAACAAACAAACAAAAGACATAGATCTGACAGGACCAAAGATATAATATTAATCTGTGTGATAGCATTTGAGGCTTATATGACAGACTTGATCTCCTGTAATATCCACAAAATTCTCTAACTGAAAATAGTTTGATGTGGCTACATTTAGGATTTGCAAACATTTGATCATTTTTAAAAGCACCATTTTGTTGTAATTTCAAGCTCATCTAACCATATCACAACCTGATGGAAAAAACATTAATAATGCTTCAGTTGATCAACTTAAAGCAGAACACAGATGAAACATGAATAAAACACATTTTTTTTTGTTTACACTCCTCTATGAAGCCATTCCATTTCAGTTTATTTTATATAAGAGGGATGGGATTAATTACTCTGAAAGTAAAAGCTTTGTAAGCTCTTTGTAAGTAAAAGTTTGTAAGCTCTTTCCTTACAAACTTGCATTAGTTATTACAATCCTCTGACTGTGCTTTGCCTGTGAAGCTGTATGAATTCAGCAGTACCTTCCATCTTCCAGCCCTCCTCCTCACATTCCTAGAAATGAGTTGGTGTTCTTGTAATTTTTCACCATTAAAAAAGACAAAAGGAAAATGTTGTAGACCTGAGTTCTAGTCCAGGGATTCTCAAGTTTTGGTCTCAGGATTCTTTTATATTTTGTGTCATTTAATGGTCTCAGGAACCTGTCTTTTATGGGCTTTATTGGTATGTATTATATTAAAATTAAGTTGAATTTTTCTATGAGAACTTCTCTCTCCATAATTACCACCATCATTTTATAAAAGAGCATCTTTGCTATTTTTTTTTTCAGTTTTGTTAATTTTATAAAAGAAAAAGAAACACCTGGTCTTGATTTTGAATTGTTCTCTTTATGACTATGGTGAAAATTTTATGTTCTTTGCATTATTTTATGTTGAGTTTTTAAGTTTTTTCTTTTAAAAAAATTCTGTTTCAAGGTAATTAATCTGTCTGTGACTGGAGTTGTAGATGTTTCTCCAGCTTAACTTTATGATATTATATATATTCAGTAATATCATATATGCAATATATATTACATATATTCAAGTATATATATATATTCAATATATCATATATATTCAAGTATTATAAATATGCTCAATATATATTTTATATATATATGAAATATATATTTTATATTTTATAAGTATATATAGTCAATATATATTCAAATATATATATATATACTTGAATATATAATATGTTATATATATATATACACACTTGAATTTATCAGTTTTCTCATTTGTGGCTTCCAGTTAGTAAGTACTGTTCTCTCTGATTTCAATCAAAAAAGTTTTTCCTTTTGACTTTTCAAGTGAAGTTTTGTGTATGGCTGAATCTCTCTCTGGAGTTTATTTTTGTTTTACAGTTCAGGTAGTCTAGTTTCACTTTTTTCTAGGTGACCAATTTGCCACACACCAATATAAAATGATATATCTTTTCTTCAAAGATTTGAAATGATATGTTTTCCTTATGTTGTATTTTGCCCCTCTGTATCAGAGATGAAGAAAATAAGGTTCGATATCTTGTTTACTATTACATAAAGAGAAATTGGCCAAAATACTCTGGCAAAATGGTGATTTTTTAGGGAAGGTGATGGTAATGCCACAATATTAACTATAGATTTAGGAACAAAACTGGTATCTCTTAGACATGTGAACAACAAATTTTCTTGCCCATTGCATTGTACTCAATGAACTGTCATCTCATTGTATTATTGCCTATTTAAATTTGTTTAAGTTAGTCTACTTTGCAAATTCTTTATAAAATAACTATGGGAAATAAAATATAGTAGGAATTTCTATAGGATATTACCAATTTAACTTTCAAGTTTCAAAATGACAGATGTTAACCAAATTTTTTTATGATATGAAAATCTCAGTATATAAAATGAATATTGATAAATAAAAAATAGAATAAAATAGAAATAAAAAATAGATCCCTAAAGTGATCTATGAATGCAGAATTTACATTTATGAGGTATCACACTTTTATTTAAGATAGATGTGTATTCTGTGAATGTAATAGAAAGGAGGAGAAAATCAATATGGGCAATTTAGTATGCTGAGTCATTCATAAGTGTTTTTCTTTTTACACTCTTTGTTCCCAGTATAGGAAATGTAACTGTATAGGAAAACATAAATCAGAAAATCTGTTTTGCAGTCTTACTTTGTAGTTATCATTCTCTTTATATCATCCTTTTTTCATAGTAAATCGGAATTTAAATAATATATTCAAAATAGAAATGAAAATTCTTTTTTTCCGCCAAATCATTTGAAGTCTATAAAAATTTAAATAGAATAACTGGTCCAAAAATACTTAACTGTAGCTTAGATACTATAAATTTGATAAAGTTGTAAACTATGTTAAAAGCTCTCACCTCATATTACCTACTATATTTTTTTGCAGTGAGTTTTGTTGGACTATATAGGTATTATATCTATCAATGCAATACTGAAAAAAAATGTGTTCTCTGAATTAATCTTTCTTTTTGAACCTTGATACATTGGAGAAAGACCTGTACACATGTGGTAATGAATTATTTATTAATTTACAGAGAAAATATTGTGATATGTATTGCCTGAATTTCCCAATATTTTATGAGGTAGAAGTTCAAATTCCTAACTCATGCAAGTGTGTGTGCACACACACACATATACACATGATATATAATAAATTCTGATAACAGGCTCTGATAAAATCTAATCAGGAAAAACTTTCATTTTTTAAAGGAAATATAAATTTGCCTTGCCTTGTGGTGAATCAACTTAACACTTGAATTATTATCTGTCATTTTGGAAGTTCATTTTCTGGAGGTGCCCATTCAAAGACAATTGAGACTGACACTGACATATTTTGACATTGAATTTGTGCTTTAGTACACATTATCTTTACTTGAGAGATGAACATTAAGACATGTCATTTAAAAAAATTACACTTCCGACTTTCCTATAGATATATGAACTGGAGACAGAACTTTCTTACTAATCTCTTTCTTTCACATTTTGTCTCTCTCCTTCACATCTACTCGAGGTTTATAGACCATTATACTTGACCATTATAGAGGCTTTATTCAAATTTGCTACATTGCATCAAAATATTAAATAATAAAAATAGAATTTTGACCACATTATAATGTATTGTAGTTCAGCATATATTTTTAGAGTTATCAATTTGTATACTCTTTTAGGTATAGAGAATGTAACAATAAATAATGCAGTACACTTCCGCCAAAGAGCTTTTGATAATATGTTCTTGTCTTAATCTGATTGTATTAATGTGCATCCGTATCCATTAGCTCTTGTTGACTCATGTTAGATAAACTGATTGAATATCACTTTTGCCTTCTTGTAGAAGTTGCACCTTTTAGATAGGAAACATGTTTCAAGATTCAGAATCAGTAAGTGCAGACATAGTGAGGCACACCCAAGTTTTTTAAATATTAACCTTAAGTCTTTTCTACTAGAAATCTCACAGTAAGGAAGCTGAACTCTCCAATTGCTTAAAGAAGTTTAAATCTTCAATACCATGATTATAAAAGGACATGCAAATATGATTTTTAAATTTCACTGCTACAAAATTAAAGTGCAGGAGATTAAAGAATCCAGAATGTATTTTACAGACAAAAGTTCTCCTTTGAAAAGCACATAAAGAAGTGAATACTATTTGATAAGTTTTAAGTTTTTTTTTTCTAATCCAAAATAGGAGAACTCTTAAAACAATGAAATGATCATTTCTGTAAGTTAACATGAATCAGTTAACATGAATCATAGCTATCTGAACTCATTTAACAGCTATGTTTTCATGGAACTAGTAAAATAAAGTAGTAAGCTATGTTTGTATCAGTCATGCAGTTGATAGGTTTTTCTTAAAGTAACTTGAGTACTGTATAAGGAAATAAAGATTACACTGATTATTAATTTGTAACTATTCTAATAGCATATCCATGAAAGATTACCTACAGGTTAAGCACCATCTAAATTGGCATATGCATATTGCACAACTGTAGATTTGGACTTAGCTGTGAGGAACAAAATTCTTAGTAACAAACTGTTGAAATTATGTGCATAAAATATCGAAGTTAACCAAAATCACTTTTTTTAAGCTATGTTAGAAGACAAGATCAAATGTTAAATATCATTCACAGATTTGAATGACTACAAGGACTTAGCAAAACTAAGTTGTATTAAAAATGCGAAATGTGAGCCTAAGCAAGCTGCCTGTGTGCCTGGGGTCCTGAGCCTTTGGACCTCCTTTGCCAGTGAGGAACAAAGGTGGCGATGACCTCTGGGTAGGCCCCCTATACCTTAGAGAGCCTGGGAGGGGGGCCCAAGGGGAGATTGTATGGTGCATGCCATCTGGGCCCTGCCCCCAGGCAGGGAGGTACCGGTGCACAGGCAGGGTGATGGGGGGTGTGTGTGGGATGCCCCTTCCTTTCCACTCTCACTCCAGTTAATCTTCAGAAGGAGGAAGAACATACACAATACGAACCCCATCATAGAACGAATGAGGGGCCGGGTAAAAATTCCAGCCTACAAGACTGAAGTAGACATAGCAGATGTACAATCGAGAGAACCAGTGCATGTGGGACAGGAGAAACAACTATGGAAACACGATGTCATGAAATGTACCTATGTGTTCACCAGGTTGGAAAGACCCAAGACCTCATTTTAGAGATGCCTTCTAGGAGAGCAAGGTGGGAGAGGAGAGGAAGGTCAAAGACTGGGGGCATCTGCCTCATAGCAAAGTTGCAAACTGAAGCAGAAGAGATGATCTACAATGGCCATTCAGAGATGCCTGTATCCACAGAGAAACTTTACTGACACTAGCTGGGGGTGAGACCCCACCCCTTAACCTGGTGCCAGAACCATAAGGTAAAGCAACAAAACAACAGAGATGGGATTGGAGAAGATAACCGCCAACGAAAATACATGGACAGACCACAAATAAATATAAACTGGCTGCCCAATGCAAATTTAAGACTGAAAACCTACCAGCAAAGTTCACCTGGTTCCAAGAACACAGTTCCTCATGCAATGAAAGGACACTGCCACAGGAAAAAAAGAGACCAATGGACTTAACACAGACTAGCAAACAACAAAGAATAGGGTTTGAGAGAATGGAGGGGACCCCAGAAGGAGGAGGAGAGAAGAGTTATGCCAGAAACCATTTACTGAGGTTGTGATTTAAAAAATAAAAAGAAATAAAATTAATTTTAAAAAAGCTAAAAATGCAAAATGTCATCTTATTTGAAAAACAGCTATTCTCTATTAAGTTTCAGGCACTAATTCTGAGACATAAGCTACATCAGTGACATACAGGAACTCCTATCCTTGCTTACAT
Source organism: Uropsilus gracilis (assembly GCA_004024945.1). Lineage (NCBI taxonomy): Eukaryota > Metazoa > Chordata > Mammalia > Eulipotyphla > Talpidae > Uropsilus > Uropsilus gracilis. The sequence goes on along the minus strand of PVHY01003118.1, from coordinate 31,202 downwards.
GGATCATGGATCTCATATTCTAACCAACAGCAAAGAAATAAACAATGAACATAGTAGTGTGTAGTATTTTGTGATAGGTATCTGTATGGGGAAAGCAGAGAACAATAAGGGGCTGAAGTCCTAGTTCAAGGATGACTGTAGAGCGAAAGGCTACAGTGTTGAATAGGAGAATCTAAAGATGCGTGCTCAGGGAAACATTTACACTTCTTCCAAGGGGACATATCCCTAACTCTCTTTCAGATGATTAACTCCATGGGCACATTCAGCTTCTATTTACCTCCTGCAAGACTTCCTGTGACTTCAATGAGCACACCTCTTCCACTGTGTCTTCCTCTGTGACTGCTGTTTCAATTGACTTTGCTTTTAGAAAGCTTTTAAACACTGTGACTCCTTAATAGCTTGAAAATCCTTGGTGTCTTTTTCTAACTTTATACTCCCTTCTGAGCACTGTCAAACATGCCTTTAATTAATATCTTGAATTGATGGTTCCCAAAGAGTATCTATGGACCAGATTCCTTCTATGGTTTCAGATTCCTTCTATGGAGCTGTAAATCTAACTGCTTAGCTGACACCACTACTTAGAATCTCAAAGGCAGCTCAAGTTCCTCAACATCTGAGAATGTGATCATTGCCCCACCCACCCATCTAAATAGAGGCACTTCTTTGACTTCTCCTTGGCATCTATTGCTCAAGCATTCTAAAAATAACCCTTGGCATCTCTTTACTCAGTCATTCAGTTCACTTTTTGTATGGGTATTGTCTTAGCTCAGTCTGCTATAACAAATACCATAGACAAGGTGACAAACAACAGACATTTATTTTTCACAGTTCCAGAGACTGGGAAGTCAATAATCAAGGTGCTGGCAGATGCAGTTCATAGTGTAATTCCTCTTCTGCCTTGCGTGTCTGCAAGGCGTGTCTGCCTTCTCCCTGTGGCATAAGAGATATTTTGTCTTTTCCTCTCATAAGGATATCACCTCTATCATCCTCATGAATTTACTCAAACATAATTATCTCCCAAATGTCTCACTTCCAAGCATTACCACATGTGGAATTGGGGTTTAAATATATGAATTTGTGGGTCAGAAAAATGGTGTGTGTCTAATAGATATCATTCCTTAGCAATCTCTGAAATCTCTCTCCTTTACTGTCAGCATCCTCTCTCAAATTACCCTATTTTATATAGACACATCATCCCTTTTCTATGAGGGAGTTTTCTACATGGAATGGAGTATTTTTTAATAAGTGTGAATCTAATTCTGTAATTTCTCATTATTTTGGAATAAAAATCTAAGATATGCATGAGCGGAAACCTATTTAGGTACCCAGTTACTTTTCCATTTTGATATGCCTCCCCATTCATATACACACCTTGATCTTTCAAGAGGTAGCTGGAATTTCCTTCTTTCAGTATCTGAATGCATATAGACATTTGAAATATTCCACCTTCTACTTGTAGTTTTCTCCCTGCTTCCAAAAGGCTTACTTAGTAGGTATCTGGTTATTTTTAACTTAAAAGCTCAAATGTCAGTCTGGATAAATGCCTTCTCCAGGTCAAAGAAAATTCCTTTTATTATGTTTTCATTATATTTTTTTCTTAGAATTCAGAGTATTTTCATCAAAATTTTTACATGATTTTGAGTTAATATCTGTCTTCACCCAACTTCTCAGGCTGTAAAATCCAAAAGAACAGGGTCTTTTCCTAGTTGGTACATTTTTCACATCCAAATCCTTGGATACATAGTGAGCCGACTTAAATGTTTCCTAGTAGATGACTATATGCATTTTAAAGTACTTATCTTGCCTTCCGATTGTGCCTAAAAGTTTGTTAATTATTAATATAAGTAAAGGAGTATTGATTGATTGCCTAGAAATATCTCTGACCATATCTATTTGTGAATCCATAAGTGAACTTGTATACAAGGGTGTAACAGTGAGAGTGAAATTCCAAAGACAGGTAAAACAAATAAATCTCCACAACATGAGTTCATAATACAGAGTTTAATGGTGCACAGACCACTTGGCAGTATCCTTAAGGAAATGGGCTTGTTTGCACTCAGAGCTAATCTGGTCATTTTTATTTAGTTAGCTGAGACACTTTAAAAGAATGATGTTCTTGTTGCTGAATAATTTGGGTTCCAGTTCACTAGAATATATTTCATAGTATTACGTATTTCCTCAATAAATGAAAATAACACCAATTTACAAGCAGCATTTTTTACATTTCCCCTTTATTATGTCCCTTTTTGGCCACAGTTATTGAACAAAAAAAGCTGATTTATTTCCTGAGAAGAAAATAAACTATCCACATTTTGAAGGTTAGCTGATACATTAGCAGGAGAAAAAAATCTATTTAGTAGTCCCCTGAAGGATGTTTACCGTGGCAAGAATGAACTTACATGTAAACAATAGAAGACATATAATTCAGCGCACGTTTTGAGTTTTAAAGTACAGTAATTATCCCCAAAAGAAAAACAAGAGGGCATGGGGTATCACCATATTATATTTATTTTTCTTTGGGCTGTTAAATACATTATATATGTACCATACCATAATAGATAGGGGAGGCATTGTATCTGTTAGGAATTGTGTAGACTTATGAGAGATGAGAGTTAGAGGTGAGCTTTTTCTGTAAAAATAACTTTAGGTTGAGACAAATTTAAAACACATATCAAGTAAGTTTACACTATTTTCTAATAGTAACATTTACTGTGGTTCTACAGAAAATGCTATATAAATTGAGACTAACTACTAAAGATAGGTAGTGCATCATTGTTGCATTTTAGGGAGCATCATTTTACCTACTGGACTTCTTTGGCATCAGATTGCAATGTTATAATAACTATTAAAATAATGATATATTTATGAAAGTCCCCATGTAGAAGAAATGTACTAAACCACTTTAGGTGCATTGTTTTAATGTACTACTTTCACAACCTCCCTTATAGCTACTATCATTAAGGCAGTCAAAGTACTTAAAAAAAAAAAAAAAGAAAGGAATGTGTGGAGTCACTAATTCAGGGTTCAGTTTACCAGGACATTGTCATCACATGTTATATTTGCTCAATAATGTGGGAAACACCACTTTCTCTTCTCTCTGCTATTGCAATTTTCATTCTGTAGTTAGAAAAGATGATGTTTCTGAGGTGAGGAGTCATGCCCAGAATAACAACATGGCACTGAGGTGTAGCAGAGCTAGGTTGCGAACCCACACCTTAGCAACTGACATCCCAGATCACTCTTATCTACTGCACCCAATTGAATCTGAGCTTAGGTACCTCACCTGATAACGAGGCAGTAATATTTTTACTTTTTTATATCAAGGATCCATTTTCTAATAAGATTTCAATATTTGATTTTATATTACCATTCAGGTCAATAATGAAAACTATGCTTGGCTCTTTAAATGGTTGTCTTTATTATCACTGCCTATTTGGAAGTAATGGGAATCTCAATTCAGATGAAAACAGGGTGCACAACTGGCCACTAATTACCAATGATTTGGTAAGACAGCAACATCAGGGAGAGTTCTCAGCAACCTGGAAAACTGATCATTTGGACCTCTTTTTAACATTTCAATATCCTCAAAATGCAAGGAAAAGATTCTTTAAATCACACAGTGTTTTTAGAAGTGTAACAATTAATTGTAGAAAATATTAATGTTCTTTATAATTGCTTTACGTTGAATTGTGTCTACATATGCCTTACTATATCACCCCCCCCCAATCCATGCAAAACTTTAGGTTAAGATTATGGAAGATATTCATACTAGAGCACAGTAATTTTTGTTCCAGTGAGAAAAATCTTAATTATATGTCTAAATAAAACACACTGGCATTGTCATGTTAGAACTCATCAAAATAATCTTTGAAATAAAGAAATGTAACTGAATTTTTTACTGTATTCTGAATATGTAATTCTAACAAGTCTTGTTGGCTTTTATTTTCTATTAAGGAAAGCTATAGGTGATCAGGTATTTTTGACAGTCTTTATAATGATAGTAAATAAACCTTTTGAAACAAGATTTTTATTTCCTTACCAAGAAGAACAGAAAGTAAAGATAAGACTAGTCTTTCATTGTTGCTAGGATACATCTTTGGGAATAATAAAAGCAAATTACATATTAGTCAGACAATTCTAATTTACTCTTCCTTATCTATATTCACAGGCTTTTAAGCATACATATTAGGTCGCTATGTGTAAGATGACATTTTGAGTCAAAAATTGAAAATATTGCTCTTAAATATTGAATGAGTAGTTGGTTGAAAATCATGATATCTGCAAAGTTCAAGAAAGTCTTTGAACTTAAAAACTTCACTAAATGAAGTAAGGCTAAGTAAGATGGTATCATTTTATAGCATTTTATTTTGTAAATATACTTTCTCAAATTTTAGATCAATTGTGGAAGAAACAGTTAACTGACAATTATAGAAAGGCTGGTAAAAATAATTATATCACTTATTTTTTACTTTATCAAATTATTTAAAAGTTTACAATACTTTCACAATTTTATGAATTTTGGTTACAAATCAATCTACAAAAGTGGGTTTGTTGAACAGTATTTCTCAAACATGCATGACTATTTGTGAACTATGTTAAATGGAGATCTTTTTCCCACACTAGTATTTAAAAACCTATTCAGAAAAAGATTTCCATGAAAATAATGTAATATTTTTTTGAATTAGTAAATTATTAGAATACATATTCAGAATATAGTAATTTATAGAGAACAATTTTCATGCTCTATAAATTTCAGTCATGTTATGGTAGATAAATCACTGTTATTTTATCATTAATTACCTTTTCTCATTGATCTTTATGAAGTGTTAGTCATTCTCGTTGATCTTTATGAAGTGTTAGTCACTATGTTTTTGTTAGCCACTATGAAAAGGTGAATTATGTAATAGAAAGACAGAAAGACTGGAACAAATAATTGTATTTTATTTCATTATTCATTTAATTTGTAATTTTCTGATTCAATTCTGAATGAATATTTTCATTAACAATTGATCTTAGAAGGATGCAGTGTTTGATCATAGTTTGTATAATGCCCATGCTAATTTGAGTAGACAAACAAACTAGAGAACTATTTAGATTATATGTCTCAGAATTACACATGTTGAATAGTGCTTCAGAACTATCTTGTGCCAATTCTTAGAAGCTTAGCTAATATGAAACTCTTTTTAATAGTAATACTGGGAATGAAATGAAAGTTAGGATCAAGGGTTGCAGTGGGTACATGTTAAGATTTTAGAACTTTTCAATGGTGATAGTCTGTTAAGATTAATGAGAAAAAGCTTTAATATGGTAAGCTATCACTTCATACATTTTTAGGTAATGTATATATAAGTAAATCAAGTTAAATTACCATTGGGTATTTTACATGAAGCTTTAAATGTAATTTACCATATACATCTCAGTTTAATATTAGTGGGATTACCAAGGATAGATAGTATTTAAACTACTTTTTAATTGTTAATTAAACTTAAATTAAACTTAAATTTAAACTACTTATTAATTGTTAATAATTGTGAATGGCATTTATTAGTTCCATGAAATCCCTACTATCATAGAATTTGTACCCAGTTTCATATATTTTTTTTATCTTTCACTAGATATTTTATCTGATGGCATTGGTTTTAGTTGTTATTTACTCATTAATTAAGACATTTTTCACTTTCTTTAAGGACTATGAAATTGAAGCTTAAGCTCTAAAAAAGTATGTTAAAGAGTATATTAATGACTAGAGAAAATATAGTTTATTTCTTACAGAAAAAAATTACCAACTTCAGAATATAATTATCAACACAGTCCAAATATTATTATTGAGTGGTTTAGTGCACACAACTAGAGTGTTTTTCCACCCAAAAATATTTTAAAGAATGTCAATTGCAGTAAATACTATGTATATCTCATTGCTATTTGCTAGTTTTCTCCTAGATTCTTTCCCAAATTTCATTTTTGATAGTTCATAACTCCTTTTACTGTAATACTTTTTTGTGTAGCCTGAGACCCAGTTACTAACACTAACTGTTACTTAGCATCACAAAGTTTTTTAAAAGTTTAATACAATACACAGCAGTAAGGAAGTGAGTGACCTATCATTTTTTTTATTAACTGATAACTAGTATTGATCAGTTCATTTTTATTAAAGATCATAAGAATTTCAAAAGCAGTAACTATTATACTAAATTTCAAATCTTAATTATATAGAAATCATGTAAATGTACTACACATTTGCTGTATCTCTAAATATATTATAACTCATTCCTTATTCCATTTCCATTATTTTTAATGAACTATTAAAAAAATGATGAATTGCAAGTCTTTCCCAAATTGCAAACAGGTTGTGCTCTACATGTTCATTTGTAAGCTACTGTTAGAATTTGGAACATATTTCTCCATAAAGCCTGTGTGATGAATGTGGTTAGGACATGAAGCCAACCTGCAAGATTCTACCTAAATCAAAATGTAATTAAAATGTACCACCGGTATTATTATATATCCTGGTCATTATTTATTCAGCTGCTACATTGGGAAACAGTTTCTAATTTCTAACTTGGAAATTGGAGCACTTGAACTTCATCTTTCTTCTCTACATCTTTGATTGTTTGCGGAATTCTCCTTGCTTTTCTCCAGCCTTTCCATTCAGAAGCTTACTTCAGTAATATAAATCAAGGTCTTTTATCAGTGCAGAGTAATACCTTTCAGGAAAAAAAACACTTGCAATTACAAGTCTTTGGTTGTTTCGGGCTTGCTTTTAATGTAGTATTCTGCTTTGTGTCCATTTTTGTATATCTGCATTTTTAAAGATAGTAAAAATATATATTCTCAAAAAATTAAACCTCCCTGTAATCATGCAAGCATGTTTATTAATTTAAAAAAGAAATACAATAGTTAGATCAGGATCAAACTAATTCTGTGAATATCAATATAATAGAACTGATCAGAGGAAGGTGCTTCAAGATCATAAATCTAATACGTGCTTTTCCCATAAGGAGAACAAGACAAAAGTAGTTCTCAAAAACCAAGTATATGTATCTAGCTAATTTACAAAGAGTGGTGATGTTGTGTCATGCTACTTGATAATAAATGCATTATAATGCATAAAAAGATTTGTTAGGTTTTATTCTCTGATAATATTTTTTCTCAAGTGTAACTTATATTTGTGTTATATTTGTGTTATTTGCATTTTTTAACCTCAAATGCTTTCCCCGATTTTATATATTGTATGGAAGTAATGAGTTTAATGAAATCTATTATATACATATATATATATATACAGCAAATTTGGATAAAGCCTCTAAGTCCATTATAGATATATATATATATAGATATATAACATAGATATATCTGTTATAAAGACATATAATCTAACAGCATATAGGAAAGCAGAGAGATTTATAAGTGTTATCTATAGATTTATATAGTATTATATATATAAAACAAATTTGGACAACTATATAAATCTCTCTGGTTTCCTATATGCTGTTAGATTATGTCTTTATTGGATAAAGCCTCATATAACAAGGAACTATTAAATTATATGGTACAGAAAGAATTCAAGTGGCCTATGCATCAGCTATCTCATGGCAAATGAAAAAGGGACCATCTTATATGACAAATGACAAAGGGACATTTGTAGATTATAACTTTTCCATTTTCCAGTCTGTCAGTATGAAATTAAGAAGGGGTAGTCTGTGTTCTCTGTAGTGATGGGTAAAATAGGGATAGTCTTTGTTTCTCTCTTAAGGACAAGAGACTGTTTCAGATGCTGACTGAGATCTGTCAGTATACTATAAAATTCTCTTCTTATAATATAAATCCACAGTAATTAACAGGAAAAACAAAACAAAACAGCTTTTCCTACTACAGCATTAGGGATGGCATTACTGTTTATGTCTCTAAATTTTCCTTATGCGCCAACATTTTGAGTACTAACAACCAAAATGTTCTGACCTTAATAAAACACATGACTTTTTTTTTCAACCTACCCTTTCAAAAGCACTGAAAAAATGAAGGATAACAAAGCACACTCTTCTCAATATGTTTGAAAGGAAAGAGTCTGCTATGCAGTCTTAAAGATATATTAAAAATTATCCAAATCAAATTACTTTATTTCTTCTATTGTGAATATTACATTATAAAAAGTAAATGACTTGAAATTATCAAAATAGTGTTAGTGATGGGTCTAATTTATTGTATATGGATGTTGAATTGTGAATGGAGTATACCTGAAACTAATGTGTCATAATTGTGATGTTTCTTCAACTAAAAGATATTATATTCTTAATTCTACTACAATTCTATAGGCCAAATTTGTGTTTTGTGGAATGTAAATTATATATATTTTTTTCATCAAAGATTAGAAACATGTTAAAATTGAAGATAATATTGCCCTAATATTCTTATAAGGATTAAGTTCAGACATTCTGAAACTTAGAAATATTCATATTAAATTTTAGATTTATTCTCTTCTCAAAATCTCATTTTGCTTCTAATGCTATTAATATGAGGAATTCCAATATAAGTAAATAAAGCATAAGTAGTTTGCCCCAATTTAAGATGATAAAGATATCTTGAAAAAATTAGCAAAAGTATAATAAAGTGATGTTATTGCAACATTCTGTATTTCTTGGGTTGTGACTAGTGAATTATAAAATTATTAGAAAAGCTTCTTTGTTGACATGATGAATGGCCACCTTGAAAATAGATACTAAAAAAATTATGTGACTTATCTCTTTTTTATAAGTGTATTATGTTAGTTTGTAATTATCAAAGGTAAAGATAAGTGTGTAAAAACATAATTTCCCCATTTTGCTAATAGTAATGACAATAGTAACAATATACTAGCATTCGTTTAAAATCAGAAAATGATACACTCACAAATGATATGTATTTGTTTTCAATTTTTTTATATAAAAAGACATTAATGTCCACAGAAATTAAATCAATTTCCTAAGGCCCAAGATCAGAAGTGCTAGTTCAGGATATCAACTGCTTTTCTTGAGTCCACAGTCTAGTTTGGTTTCTATTACTTAAAAACAGTATTCTTCAAATGTCCCTTTTTCAAGGCCTTGTTGATACTTTTTCAAATGCATGCATTATTCTTCAAGAGGAGGAAAAAATTCACACTAAAAATATATTAACTTGTAAAAATCTTAGTACTAAACTAAATTGTATTTTTAAAACTTGGGAGGACTGATAATCAAAAAGAATAAGACAAAAGCAATCAAAATGACAATGCTCCTACATTACTTTGTCAGTAATTAGTATCTATTCATTCAGACTTTTGCTTTCAATTATGTGCATTTTAGTGGATTCACACATATAGCATTAGTAACATGCTACAGAACTTAGCAAGAAATTCTCATTTTCTGCATAATTATTGTCACTCCATTATTCCTTTACATGATTCTAGCAATATGACTTAAACAGCATTTTATTAGTACTCATATTTCAAAATAATAAGTACAGGACTGAATCTTCAAACAACTCTGTATTTACACACATCTTTATAGAATGAATGATAAAGTTTGGAACTAATTTCCTACAGATGATTATTGAATGATTAATAAAGGTGATAAACTGAAGAGTCTTCGTTCATTTTTTAAATTGGAATGTGACAACATACATACATATCATAAAACAAAAGTGCAATTTAATTGCTACCACATAGAAAACTCTTTGATGTTCTCTTCACCTAGACAAATAAGCAAAGTTGCATCAAAATATCAAAATAATGCTATGTCCTCCAACTACCGCCTATCCCCTGCAAAGTAAAAAGTCCCTACCTTCAGATCCAATTTTCATTTACTCTATTTTCAATTTTATATAAATGTAAGTGTTCACTTTGTTCTATGTGCCTTTTATCTGAGTCTTTCATTTAGCATTAATTTTTAGTGATTCATCCATGGTGTTAGATGTAGTTGCAGTTAGTTTTGCTCTATAATTATTATTGCTCTATCATTTTGCTATGAATGAACACAAGAGTTTTTAATCATTCAAACAGAACATATAGGTTGTTTCCAGTTTGATATCAATGTGAATTATGTTCTAAGTATATGACTATGTATTATTGGGTACAAGTTTTTCTCATTTCTATTGGATATGCATACATGAATAGAATTTCTGGATTATACAGCTTGTATATGTTCAACTTTATTACATAGTATATATCAATTTTAACTTCACAGTATAAGAAAATTTCACTGTTATGTGTTCACAACCTGACAAACATGTCTTCTTTGCAATTGTGAGTATAGAGGTATCAAATTGTGTTTTCTTCTGCATTCCCTTGATGACTAATTATTACTTTATGTGTCTATTGTCTTATTGAATGTTTTTCTGTAAAGATATTTTACTTAAACATTTTGCTTCCCTCATTTCTTAGTTTTGCTTTGTTTTTTGCATGTTTATTATAGCTTTGTGATTGCTTTGTAAGAACACCCTAATTGAGAAATTGATCACATATCTAAGTGGCATATTTCCCCACTCTTTGTACTGCCAACTTTTTAAGTGGTATGTTTTTGTAAGAAATTAATTACAACATGTTAATATATCCCCTGATGATTAACATATTTTGTATGTGTTTGAGATCTTTAATACCCTAAAGTTGTGAATATATTCTCCTGTTGTTTTTTTTCCCAGTTAAAAAAAATATTAATTATATATATATATATATTGCTTATATTATTGTACACCCCCAAAGTTCTCCCACCACAAAAGCCATGAGTCATCATTCTGATTCCTTGTGTAATTGTTCTTTGTGAAAAAAAAGATTATTACTTAAAATTAACTTGATATTTGAGATCTGTTTAGATTCAGTGTAAGACAAGACAGAGGTTTTCTAAGTACTCTTTAATGAATTGTCCCTTAAGGTAATATCTTAAAAAATTAGAGTGCAATATCAATACTAGAAAATGGATAATGATCTAGCCTCAGCTTTCTATATAGTTGTGTGTGTGCCTGTGTGTGCTTGCCATGCAACTCTCTCATATATATGTTTTGTTAGTTTATATAGGCTGCTGTAATACTATCACATACTCAGTAGCTTAAAATAAGAAAAGTTTAATTATGACGATTCTGGAGGTCAGATTTAAAGAATCAGTATTATTATGCATTAGAAAATGTCTGCAGGGCAGTGATGCCCCTGAACTTGCTTCTGGACAATGTGTCCTTTCTTCTCCTAGCTTCTGTTGATTGCTGTCACTGCTGGACCTCTTGCTTCAGTCTCTATCTCCTTGCTCACGTCCTTCTCTTCTGTGTGTGACATCTCCTACTGTTTCTCATTTCACTTGAAATGGTATATTTAGGACCCACTCCAATAATCCAGGATAATCTCTTCTTTTTAATGTTCTTAACTTAATGACGTCTTTATTTAAGGACTTGCTTTCAAACAAGCTTGACACTTTCAGGTTTTAGAGTGTGGCCTTTTGGAGTCCATTTCTCAGTCCAAGGAATGTGATTTATGTAACCACCAGCATCAAGATTCCAACAGTTCTCTCTCAACATGGACTCTTCGGGCTATGCTTTATGACATCAATCTCTTTCTTATCCATCTTTACTCCTTTTCCTAGTCTGTGACACTTATAGCATTCTCAGAGTCTATACTTTTAGTCATTTTGATTATGTTGTACAAATGGAATCATATTTAATAAGTTTTGGAGATGCTAGGTTTTCATTATTGTTCTTTCCCCTTTAGCATCATAACCTAGTGATGTAGCCAATAGTCGTGTTTACCAGTAGTACATTCTTGTCACTCTGTAGTGTCCACAGCATGGATTTTCCACAGTTTGTGAATTGATTCACCATTTGAAAGTTGTTTCCAGTACTAGGCTAGATCACTTAGCTCTATTAACAGTTGTTTACAAGTTGTGCACATAGTCTAGATGTATATAAGTCTTCATTATTCTGAGAGAAATGCTCAGAGGTGTGGTTGCTTGGTCATTTGGGACTTCTAGAGGTTTATATTCCTGTCACTTAAAATCTTGGGACTCTTGTTCTTTGAGACTCAAGGTTTCAGGGCAAGCACAAATTTAATGTTATGTATAAAGTTCTCTTCAAATAAAATACCTCTGTATAAAAATAATCATCTTTATAACATCAAGCTCAGCATGTATGCTTCCTCTTCAGTAAGTTTCCTTAGGCTCCCTGCAAATGATTTCATTGGGGCTCCTATCAGTGGACAAAAATAATCTATGAAAAATGTAATGTAAATCAAATTATTTCCAGAGGAGCATCTCAACTCTAATCTTCAATTGCTACCTCTGCTGTATATTCCCCTCAAGTTGAGCTGATGTGCCTCCATTCCAGGAATGGAGGAATGGACTGAAATGCCTATACCCTAGAAGGAGAAGTGAACATTTTGAACAATGACTCCAATAATATGAGAATATTTAATAGTGAACCAAAAGCTTACAGGTTGTCAATAAGAACAAGAATTCATAAACAAATCTTCAGAAAAAAAATAAATTATCTGTTCACATCAAGGAGAAAAATTCACCCCCCAGGATTTTTCAGAACATAAAGATTAAGCTCATCACTCTTCTTCATCCTGAAGAAATTCCTCAGGCAAGTGTGACATAGTGATAAATTGCTTTTTAGTGTCCCTAATATTGGAAAGGTCTGAGAAAGTATAGAAATGTTCAGAGGTCAAATGTTGCTGGCTTTCCAGCTACCAAATATATTACAACCAGTTGTGAAGAGAAGTTGGAATTCATTTGGAAACAGTTGTGTAACAATGCAAAAACTTCCAATTACTGCTGCTGATAACACATGTATTTTTATTTTTTTAATAGTGTAAAGTATTTCAGTGATGAAAATAAAGGGTAAGTGGCCATTACATGAAATTAAAGCTATGTATTTAGTAATTCAAAATTCAATTATACATTTTGAAATCATCCCTTGATATTTTTGATGAGGCCAACCATTTAACTTGCTTGATATATAGTCATTTTATTAATGTGACTTCTTTCTAACTATATATATATAGGTATGTAACATAATATATAACAATAATATGTAAATATATACAACTAAACATACATATATTTTTCAAATAGGTAATTAGAATAATAAAGATATTTGAAACTTGCCTATTTAACTCATGCTAACTTACTAATTTGATTATAAAACCTATATTATATGACAATATCACTTTAATAATTCCATCAAAATAGTCAAATTCTTACTATTTTTTTTGCCTATATTGAGATCTACCACTCTTGCTTCAAAAAGGTGGTTAATAAATTGGAAATAGATCCAAACTGAAAATATCAGTGTGTTTCTTTCTAGTGATTTCTGACTATTGCACAAGTGTGTTTTAGGGTAATTAGAAATTAGAAATCTGTTCCTTTGTAAGAGAAAAATATTATTTTACTTTTTGTCAGTATAATCATTGTAAATATTATTTTTAAAATTAAAAATATACATATATATGTATATATATGAAGTAAAATGGTAATGTTTCATAATGCAAGTTACTGCTATATAAGAGATCTGATTTTTTCTACCTCAAATTCATAAGGTAGAATTTTTAATAGATGATTATAAATTAAAAGCATAAGGAGACCAAATATATGTTTTCTTAGACCTCATTTGCTACCAAATTCCAGAACTAAAAACTAGATTCCCTAAAATAGAATTTAGTCGATAATAAGCATTTGCAAGTAACAATAGATTCAATAAAACTTCCCTTAAATTCTTTATTATACTCTAAATAGAATGAGCAAAATTGAGTTCCATTACTATTATCCTTTTATTCTGTTTTCCCTTAAACCTCCTATAATATGAAATTCAAATAAGTGTGTGTGTGTTTGTGTGTGTGTATATGAGTGTGTACCACCCAATGCTAAATTGTTTAGTCTGTATGATCCTGAATATAGAGTGTGGCCTTTTTTCTTAAAATCTTCCTGTAGGATTAAGTGATTTTTATGTCTAGAGTAGTACAAATAGATGCAAAGGCTATCTAGGGAAGAATTTTCTCACTCTAAAGGTGTTTCTGTGAACTGATTATCATAATTTATATAAACACCTGCATATTTACACACATTTTTTTTTCCTAGTGGTTTTCACTGAGCTGACATTGAATAGCATTTTGTGACTCAGGTGTGCATCCTTAAAAATCAATGTGTGCTCAGATGATATTAAATCATAATTACAAGTTCAAGTCCATCCTTCAAAATATGACTTTAACTTAGTTGATACACTCCCTCTTTTCCCTTTTAATTGCCACTAATTGGTGTCAAATTCTAAAAATTAGTATCTGCTTTACTTTATCTGATTTTTTTTTTGTTTCTCTGACTTAAATAATAGTGTCACCATCTAACTACATATATATTTTATAGTATATCAGTTACATATTGCTTCATAACAACTTACTTTACAAATTAATTGGCTTAAGTAACAAATACCATCTCACAAAATTGTTCTGTGAAGAAATCAGGAACAGTTAATTGGGGTGGTTTTCATTTGTGTTCTCTTGTGAAGTTACCTTTAAATGCTGACTGGTTCTCCCATCTTCTGATATCTTGAGTGGACTTGAAAGACACTAATGTACTTGCTGCTGATGGTGACTGATCTCAGTTTGTTCACACTGAATTTCTACCAAGTTGTCTGTGTGATATAGTAGCTGGCTTCCCCAAGAGCAAACAATTCAAAACTTTCTCAAAGTAACACTCCAGGCATCTGCTACCTGCCTGTGACTATGCAGGCACCTCTCTTTATCTTCCTCCTTTTCCTAATAAGCCTGTGCTTTTAAAAAATGTAAAAACCACACGTTTTTATATTATAATTCCTATAATTTTATTATTTTATTATATATAAATTTATTATTTATAATTTTATAATTTTATTATAATTCCATAATATCCTTACTAGTTGTCTGGCCTTAAATAATGTCAAGATACAATATACACATGTATATACATACCAGTATGTATCACTCATGAAGTCAAAGGTCTTAAGAGACCTTATACCTAATTCTAATATACCAAATACCTAATTCTAATATTAGCCTTGTAGGCAGTACAATTAAAAATTTTAGAGTAATAGTATCATAAAGGTCATCCCCTATACAAATATCAGTTGATGACTCTTATTTCTAAATGTAGAAATACATTATTACAATGTCAGGAAAAACTGAGCATTATATATCATAATGTTGTTTTTTCCCTATAAAAGGTAAACTAACATTTTAAACTACAAGACTTTAAAATAATCTTTCTTTTGTATAGCATAAGCAAGTGAAATTCTGTAACTCTGTGGTTAGTTTATCTCAGGAAATCTGTATCTTTTAACTTTGCTTTAAATAAGATTTATCTCTTATTATCTGTAAAAGTGATTATTGTATCAAAATGTGCAAATTAAGTCTAATTTTCATTATAACTTCAAATCTGATACCTACCTGACTATGTCTTTACCATTCATGTTTATTCCCTACGAAGTGTTAGGATAAAGAGAAATAAGGATCTAGCTAAAAACACCAGCCAAATAAAATTGGCAGGGCAATGCCCTTTAAGGTATTTTACCTGCAATGATTTTACCTGCAATGATTCTTCATTTTATCTTTCTTTCCTCTTTTAAGGGTCCCTCTCTTCCACTTTACTCCTAGTAATCACACTAAAATGAAACATAAAAGCATATTCTCTTCTCTTAGAGAATGCAGTTAGACAACAAGTTGAAATGTAACAGCAGGGAAATCAAATGCCCAGGTGGAAGTCTGTAACTTTTCCAAAGCTGATGTTGCTTTTTGAAAACAGAACATCTCATCTTTCTAAGAAACTCAAAGGTTGCATTAGCTTTGCACCAATCTAGGCTAAGTTTCCTCTATAAACCTTTGCCAAACTTGTAATATCTGAGGGTATTTAGTCACAAGGAACGCTACTATTTCTAGAGGAACACTAGATCAGTTTGGGGCTAGCACATATTGTTTTTATGAGTTCTTCCTTATACTAAGTAAAAAGAAAAGCTCATTATTTAATATGATCATTTCCATTTATGAGTGTAAGGTATCTCTAAACCAACTGTTTTTCATATGAAGTCAGGATGTGCCCATTACATAACCCTTTAATTCAAGAAAACTTCCCACTTACATTTCACAGCCACCCCCATTTGTCTACCATTTCAGTCAAGAATTCTGATATCAATGACATAACACTGCCATTAAAAAGTGAAGTTATTAAAAAAATCATATTTCATAGTGAACACATACAGCCATTTAATGAGCTAGCGATTTTCCACGGTTAGTTAGATAGGTACAAGCATATTAAAAAGGTCATTTAGAAGAGTGAATGGCAAAATGGTATGATTGAAAGAACAAACCTCATATCCAATAGTTAGCATGTTAACAATTGAACATTTTTGTTAAATAGGAGGCAAGAGGCCAGGAATTGCTTGAGTTCACAGGTTTGAGACTACCCCAGGCAATATAGTCACTATGTTTCGAGACATGGTCTCGAAAAAACAGACAGGTGTGCTGGTGGGCGCCTGTAATCCCAGCTACCTAGGAGGCTGAGGCTGGGGTCACTTGAGTCCATGGGATCGTGACTACCCTGGACAACATAATTAGACCTAGTCTCAAATAAATAAATAAATAAATAAATAAATAAATAAATAAATAAATAAATAAATAAATAAACAAACAAACAAACAAACAAACAAATAAATAAATAAATAACTGAGTGAGTGAGTGAGTGAATGAATGAATGAATGAATGAATGAATGAATGAATGAATGAATAAATTCAAAATGAAGAAGGCAGTCTGAACCCTAGATATTGTGATTTTGTCCTGTGGTATGTGAATGGACAGTTTATTACATGTTTTTCTATTAATGGCAAAGCTTTCCATCATTTTTTCTTTCCATACACATTCAAAACTGATCTTATAAGTTGATTTCATCTGTAGGTCCATCTGTAAGAATGATGCAGTTATTCATGTTTTCATATATTGATGGTCTGGAATAACACAATCCTAAGGTTGATTATGGTGAACTTGCCACATTTTCCATGTAATATCATTATTGCATTATTTCAGGAAGTCAGCGTTTTCTGGATTCAGATGATTCATTAAACATATATAATTTTAAAAAATAATTAAATTGTCATGTATGCAAACATCAGAGAACATTAAGAATATGCCCAAATTCAGATAAGTGTGACATCTAAACATGTCTCAAAACTTCCTGAGAGGAAACAAATAAAAAACGCCATAGATATGAAGAGGTACATGCCATGCTCAAAGATTGAAAATTTGTGATGAAGAAAATGTGCTCATATTTGATTCACAGTCAGTAAAATCCCCATTTTAAATATCCCTGACATTGTGGGTACACTTGAATGTTTGTGGGAATTGACAAACAATATAAAATTCATTTATAACTGCAAATATCTGAGGGTACAAAGAAAATCTTAAAAAGAAAAGAAAATGTTTATTATTTTATTGCAAAACAATCAAGATACATAATGAAAGAGTAATAATATTCTGTGGGATAAATCATTTATCAGGATTTTTCACTCCATTCTGCCATTAGCCTCTGCGACCAACATATGTGGTACTGCACCGTCCCCATGATTGTACATACCTGGCTCAATGGGTGTGTGCATGTGTAAGTGGTCACCCCTGAGCCTAGGAGGTAGGAATAGAAAGGTGACATCACCTAGGTGAGTAGAGGAACTCAAGTGGGAGCTCACAGAACTGTTTCCCTGTTCATTGTGAAAAATCCTGTAAAGATGATGCCATGGACTCCAACATTCTTCATTAATCTGCTATAGTCAGTGATGAACCTACCCAGATTGGGATGGTTGCAAAAGACAATTCAAGTTAAATAGAATACTGGAATGCAAGTGACTAGAATTTTTTTCACATACATGGTGTCACCTGACTTACTTCACTAGTGATGCTCACACCATGAATGGGCTAAGCATTTTGTTCAAGCAAATGCTTCTGAATCAATTGAACATTCATATTACAAACCAAAACCTAAAAGCTTGATCCTCATGTCATACAATATACACAAATAAATTGTTTGAACAGATTATAGATCTAAATGTGGTTGACAAACCACACAGCTTTGAAAAAAATACATAGTAAGATAACTAGAAGTCACCATCTGTTAAAGAATATATTGAAATAATAGATAATTTTTAATTGAAATATCTTCAATATCTGCAAGGAAGTTAGAGAGAGAGAACTGATCAAATATCCCAGATATAACTGTGTATGGCATTTATCAGTTTTATGAATCCCACTAAGGAAAACAGGGACAGCTGTTTATAGCTATTTATAGTCCTTATACATCATGCTGTATGAATATGCATCACAGAATTAGTACATGTTCACAGAATTAGTGCTTGTACATGTGTCTGCCCAGAACATGTGCATGCATGATTATTTACTTCCCCGTCTAGAAGCAGATCAATTCAACATGCACCATTGTTCAGTGTACATGGACAGCATAAATACATATTAGTAGCTACAGCCAATGTAATACTATATAGCGCTGAAAAGTTCAGAACAACACTATACATTATAGGGAGGATAAATACCACAAATACAATGTTGAGTAAAGGAAGCCACCCACAAGTATAACATCTCATACCAAGTAACTTTTTCAAGTAGAAGAGCTAACATTTCATACCATCTAATTATTTCAAGTTCAAATAAAGCTTAAGTCACCTGTAGAGATGAGTTAAACGTTTGTTTTTCGTTGGGACCAATGACCTATAGAGGGCCAAGTGCAAAAGGTCAGGACATTTGTTCAATTTAAAGTTCTGCGCTATTACTTTAGAAGCTTTATCAATGTGTATGTTTCGAATTTGCCACATTAGTTGTGTGTTATACATTATTAGTAACACTCAAAGTAACATATTCAAAAAGAGAAGAACTAGGGAGAAATATTGATGATCTGGGGAATGTTATAATTCAAAAAATAAAAATTTCTCTGGACCCTGTAGACCAGGATTGAGTGATGGTAATCAAGCTCACTTCTTCCTGTTTGGCAGCCAGAATGATTGTCACTTGTCTCTGTTCCCCAAGTAAATCCTACCCCCAAGCCCCACCTGGGGCCTTCTGCATGATTTTGATTTATTTTGCCAACCAGCTTTCTTTGCTTACTCACTCATTTTTGCTGTCTCCACTCTTACAGAATCTTAGTTTATGGATGCTTTTGGCTCACCATGTCACCAATGCTAGATCACATATTGGGTGAATTCTCATTTTAGGTGTCAACAAAGTAGCTAATGCAATTTATTAATAAAAATATAAATTCTAGATTCCCAGCAAAGTATATGACTATCCAGCTTGAATTTTGGGTCCAGTTCCACATAATGAAGACTGAGAAATATTATAATCAGAAACACTTCAAATTAAGTTATGCGGGCTAAGCAATTTATATATTTTTTTAACCTTTAAGAAGAAATAAGTGATTGTGAGGAATTAATAGAAATAGCTGTTCAACCTGCTACCACTGTGGGTCATTGATATAACATGGCATACTATAGTGTTTCTCAATTTTTTTTCATGATTTTATATTTGTTGAAACCTCAGCCTCAGTTATATAGATTATATCAAAATTGCTATATTACCAAGACATTATAATAATATTTATTTTCATTCTCCAAATTACAATAATGCATTGTGTAAAAGCATGTACCCAGTTTTGTAAAAGAATAATTATATCCTTAAAAGCAAAAAAAAAAAAATGTTGATATTGCTTTCCATTTTTTCAGACACCTTTTAATTATGACTTAATAGAAGGAAACTCATTTCACATATCTCTTTATGCTTTCAATCTGTCTCATTGTCTTATCACTTAATCTCTAAAAAGCTCTATGATACATCAAGAGGGAGTGAAAATAAAAGGAATATGATATCTTATTGTTATCAAATGGTTCTTAGAGAATGTGACTTGAAATAAAATGGCATGTAAAGAACAGTTTTTTGTTTTTTTTTTTTGGAAGTATCTTCTGGTAAATTTTCTCCCCATTAGTATTTTATACCATTCTTCAAATCCTGTGGGAAGTGCATCATTGTTTGATCTTAGGCATGGTAACATAACTATTATGACTTGCTGGACAACAGCTAAAAAGAGCAGATACCATTCTAATTATTCACCAAAATAGATGCTCTCTCTCTATCTCTATGTGTATATATATAAAGTTTTAATAGATATGGAGTTTTAATTGCAATTTATCCATTTCACCAGTTTAATGATCAGTTGTTGTCTAATGATGTTACTGAATGAGGCCCTGCTGTATTTGCTTATAATGATCTGCTTTGCTCTTAAAAATCCATTGAAGGAGAGAATGAGGTTTAAAAGAAGATAAGTTTGAGAAAAACATCGAAATATAAGTTAAGAAAAACATTGAAAAACACTCCTATTTTGTAATAAGCTATATGCTATGCTTTATATCATTCCTTTTTTAAATTGTGATATAGCTTATAAATTATGAATAAAATTAATGATGTATAATATATTTATCCCTTTCTGGATGGTTATTTTTCTGCAATTTTATTATTTTTCACAGAAAAAGAAACAAATTCAAATTAAATGGGAATTGTCCCCAAGGGAATAAAATAGATTGTCTCTTAGGCAATACTTAAGAACTCTTCTACATTTCTAATATCTTTCAAGGCTGTTTAGTTCCCCCTTTCATTGTTTTCATGCCATTCCATTAATAGGTCTTAAGTTTACCTGAGAGGCTCAACTGCCAAAATCATCAGTTTAGTGAAAACAATTTTGTTAATAGTCTTTTATAGCAAGGAATGATCTGAAGTAGGCAACCTAGTGCAGAATTTATTTTCAGACATTTTAATAGAACATGTAGCTATAATTTTAACTTCCTATTGACTGTCAGTTGAAATATATAGAAAAAGATGTGCTATTTGCAGAATTCTCCATAAAGGGTTTAAAGATTATACATTTCAGCATATTCAACTGACAACCCATGCTTTACTGCACATAAAAATAATCATACATTGAAAAGAAATAAACATTTTATGGACTATAAAACACATAGAACAAATTATATTCTATAAATCATGTCTCAGAAAGAAAAGTGAAGTTTAAACAAAGATAACATGAATAATAGCTTAATATTATATATATAATGACACAGCATAGTACTTAACCACAGATTTTTTTATTATTTTAAAAAGTATGCACATTTCTTTCATAAACTCTAAGCTATTCTTATATATTTATCAGTTGAGACTTATTTAGAAGGAAAATCCTCAACTACAATGTGCATTTGGTTTTAAAATTAACCTAAATATTTTTCAGATTCCAGTTTATATTTTCAAATCCTACTGTATAGTCACAATATAGTCTATATATATATATATATTATATGACATTGAACATATAAAAAGTCATTTCTTTTTAAAGCCCTATGAAATTGTAAGGCATGATTATAAACTCTAGAGTAAATTGTACAACACCATGGATATTTAGTCAGTGTTCAAGGACCTGGAACATAAAATACAGAGAGAGGGGAAGACTCTACTTGACAAGGAGAGAATGACTTCATCTTCTTTTTCTGTGAGTAAAGAATCAGTTTCTCAGGGAGCATTTGGTCACTGATTAAAAAAAAAAAAGAATGGTCACTTTCTTCTTGTTCATAAAAAGGTGGCACCATGATTGCTTCTCTTATTTAAAACAAACAAACAAACAAAGAGGAAGACATAGTTTTTCTTAGTATTTAGGACATTTCTTCTCTTAATTTAAATTAATCTTCATTCTTTAAATAGTGGTGAAATCAGGTGAAAAGAAAATTAAGAAAGACTTTCTGACTTTAACTTTAAACTAATCTATGCCTGCTTCTCCCTAGGAAGCAGCCTCCAAGCAGTTCATTAGCATTTACACTGTTCACCTACTAATATTGGTATGCAAAAATCAGCTACCAGCTTCTCTTAGCTACCCCTTCTCTCAGGCCTAAAAAATGCTTTAGAAACACTCTTTAAACTTTAGACAGTTTGCCTCAATTTACCCTCCTTTAGACTTCTGTGGGTTCTTTCCACCATCCCCAGCCTTCTCAACCAAAATCCCAAGCCAAAGCAAGACTCTCAGAGTGCAGACTAATTTAGTACTAAACAAAGTGATTTCCTAATTACTACAAAAGAAACATGTAAGTAAAACACTAAATTACTTTAACATTGTTCAAAACCTTTCTCAACATTGTCCAAAGTCCTTTCCGAGATTGTCCCAAAATCCTCAGTCTCTCAGTCCTGATCATCTCACCAACATCAGTCAGTCAGAGTTCATGTCCACATGCTCGAAGATATCTTCCTTTGGCTGCTCCTTTGGCGTGCTCCTTCTCTTCCATGCCATCTTTTCCTTGTCCTTCTCCAGATAGTAGAAGTTCCATGGTACCAGAACCAGCAAAGTTTACTTTCTTTTCAGGCCTTACTTTTGCATGGCCTCTTCCAGACACAAGTCAAACTCAACAAAACAAACTCCAACACGGAGTTCAAATCTGCAAACTCCTTAACTTCCTTTAACACACATGCTGCTACCCTGGGCCTGCCAAAGGCTGCAGGCCCCAGGCCTTGGCCACATGTCCAAGCCCACATAGTTCACATCCTCATCCCACAAAGTCCCTGACCATCCCACAAAATGGCCATTCTCAATCCCAAATCAGAATTCCGAAACCAATCTTTGTTTCAAACCTCTTTATATATCTTTATTTCCCACCAAAGAGAACTCCTGAGATAATAAGCCCTGTCAAGCCTGTATGTTAATTCAAATCCTACCCAGCTTTTAATAATATTAACAATTCTAAAGCAAGAGACAATGGCACCCAGGGGATGTGGGGGCTAGGTGCCCTCTATCAGTGGTAGTAGTCTCCACTCATCTTTTGTTGCCCATAACAAGAAGAAATTGAAAGGAGCCAACTCTGGACATGTTGAGAAAAATTTAGCTGACTTCTGGGAAGATCACCTCATGGTACCCGGAAAAATCAAAAAACACATTTTCCCTTATAGGATAAAATAATCTCTCTTTCAGGCTGCTCTTGTCAATTTGAATGCATGCTGGACTTATACAAAAATATTTAAAAAATATATACAATTATATTTGATATAATGATGAAGTGCAGCATAATTTCAATTTCCCCTTCTTTCTTTTGGGAAGGAGAGTTTATATATAATAACATATACTCCACAGATTCAGGTGTGTGTAGCTTCTATTCTGGTACTGTTTAAGGGCATTGTTCCTAATGATAGGGGGTGCCTACCCCCCCATCATTGTCCTCTGTTTAGAATTGCAAGTTTTAAAGAGGACACACTAAAATGTGAGAATGGCCTTGATTAGAATTTCCTTTCAGAAAGATACAAGTTGGGAGAAAGAAGACAAACAAGTTTTTCCTCTGTGATGTGATAACTTATGAGCTTGTTCCCAGAAGGGCAGGGAAAAGAAATAGGGGATATATAAGGATAGCTGGGACAAAAAAAAAGGAGATCAGCCATTTTGGATCAGTTCATTTTTGGGAGGAAAGATGGAGGACCTGAGACCATGAAGAGGGGCCTCAGGCTCGGGCTTTTGCCTGCCTGGCCTGGTAACTCAGGGCTTTTAGTAAACATAAGCTGCGTGTGCTTGCTGAAAGCTAAAGAAGTTGGAGACTTGAATTCCCTGTTGGGATTTGCCTTGCTGAGTTTGACTTGAGTGTTTCTGGAAGAGGTCATGAGTACCAGGCCAGAGAAGAAAATGAACTTTGCTGGTTCCTGTACTATGAAGTTTTTTTTTTTTTTTTTTTTTCTACTACCTGAAGGAAGTTAAGGAGTAGAAAGCATAGAGGAGATAGAGCACGCCAAAAAAAGATGTCTTCGCTTTGAGCACATGTGAATGAACTCTGAAGATTGAACAAGCGGTGAGGTTAATAAGCCTAAAGAACTGAGGGTTTTGGACAATCTGGGGGAAGGACTATGGACAATGTTGAGGAAGGTTTTGAATAATTGGAGTTTTTCTTATGTGTCTATGTTTATAGTAAATAGGAATTTACTTCGTTTAGTAATAATTTAGCTTGAACTCTAAAAGTCTTGTTCTGGCTTAAACTTTAGTGAAAAGGCTGGGGATGGTGGAAAGAAACCACAAGTTTGAATGTCTTTAGGTTGCAGGAGCTGCAAAGTGTAAACTGAGGCAAGGTATCTAGTAAGGTGTAATCTGTAGTTTCTAAGTTTTGTTTTTTTTTCTCTGCAGTTAGGCTGGTAGCTGAGAGAAGCTGGTAGCTTGCATTTGCGTAACAAAAATAAAGGTGTCTGTGAAATGCAAGCCTGCATTTAGGGAGAAGCTATGAAAGAAGAAGCTTTCATTTATTGGTAATAGCTTAAAAAGTCTCTTCTCTCTTTCAACCCGATAACACTAAAATGATAAAGATCACATATTAGTGTAAAAATTCTGTTGTTTCTTTGTAAGTTTGGATATCTCCATATCATAATGATAAACTTTGATACCATGTTGTCAGGACATCAACACGAGAGAATTAAAATGCACAATTATTTTTGAAGCTAAAGTGCTAAACTGAAATTAATCTGTTTTGAAATTTTAGCATATAAGCTTTATGTACAGAATTTATAAGAAATGAAGACAATTCTAGTTCACGAAAGTATTCAGAATACTTACAATCTTTAAAGTATATGTGAAATTCTCAAACAATTTACTTAATAATCACAAGAAAATTAAGTTTTTGATGCTACTTTCATAATATACCATCCACAAGAAAGTTGACATATACTTCATGAATATATAATAAACATGTATTTATTACTAAATATTTATTACTAAATTTATTTATTTATTACTAAATATATAGCTACTTCAATGTTGCAGTCTATGAAATAGTCCCATTCTTTCCTCATAATATTTTCATGAAGTAATGACATGTAGGTATAAAGAACATCAAGAAAAAAATAGATGAGTTATGTGTGTTGTTTTATGTGTAATTTATCTTTTCAAAGGTAAAATAATACTGTAGATTTATATGACTTGCACTATGACACTAATAGAAAAAAATGAATAATTATAGTCATTATTTATTGAGATGTTCATATTCGCTCTGAGTTATATTTCCTAAATTCCAATATTTAAAATGTATTTAGAAAGAAATAACAGTAGGTTAGGATATTTAGGTTTTCATATACCAAAACTTTAGTATCCTTCATCTACATACAAGTGTATCATCTAATAAAGAATGAGCATATACAAAATTTAATTGAACTCATCAATTAGTGATGTAGCAAACTGATAAGATTAAAAGAGCACTTGAAGATTTGCAGATTTATCTGAATTTAAAAATTTAATGTTGGACTAAAATAAAATTACTTGGCTACATATGAAACTGATTGATGTCCTTCAGGATGTTAAAACTTCAGCTTTTGATGTCATCTTGACTAGGAATTGTAACAATTTCATTTGACTTGACCTTTCTTCCTCCCTCCACCCAAATCAACAGGTTACTTTAATAGTGTGCAGAGCATTGATGTTTAATCAATAGCACATAAGACAAAGAAATTATAGTCTTTAACTCTCTATTTAAATAAATAATTGAAAAGACAATTTGTCTTCCCATTACCTTCTTTTCAGTTTAAATTTTTTTTTCTTAACAATGTATCGTCTTGACACTGTATCTTCCCTCATTACACACATCCCTTCCATAATATTACTATTTAGCTTATGGCACCATTTAATAAACTCTTACCCTCTCCTTTTGCCAGAATAACACTTCCCTGGAGAGAAGGAAGTAATTAAGTGTGTGAATTCAGAGGGGCTCCCTGCAGGGCTATAGGCATCATACTAAGTAAGAGTAAATAGAAATTGTTTGAGATGTCAACAATTAGAGCAGACATAGTCAATAAGAATTTAGAGGTAGGATTAGCAATAGATAAGCCACTAAACAGGAAATATTCCTTCTGAGAGTTAATGGAATCTTTATATGGAATGTTCTGAGATACTTAGTGTTTTTCTGTGAACATACAAATGTTTCAAACAGATTTTCATCCTAATTTTAGAAATTTTGAATGTTGCATTAAAAATTCCTTCAGGTTTTGAACAGATATAATTAAATGGTATTTAATGTGCCCTTCAAAATGAGACACTTCAATAATTTACTGTACTTCATTCCACAGTGCTTAAGTCCAGAGCAATGATTATACCAAATTGATCTCTTGACATTTTTCACAGCACTTCATTTTCAAAGTAGTTGGTCTTGTACACATGCATATCAACCAAAAATATTGCAATTCAGAGAAGCTCTTCACCAAGCTGTCAAATAAATCTATCCTCCTTCGATGCTTAATTCACTTGAAAGCTAAATCCTATAGATTTGATGGTTACCTAAATGAGTATAATTGCTCTTCATTTTAGGGCTTCTAAAAATGCTTCTTTTTTAAAATTTCTCTGTGTTTTCACTTCCCTATCTGTGGATGATATTTATTGTTTGAAAGTCTAATTTAGATAAAATTTAATATACTAAAGAGATAATGTGGCTAAAGCTCTGATAGCATGGACTTTGTGTGTGTGTGTGTGTGTGTGTGTGTGTGTGTAAGTGAGAGAGAGACTTGTGAATTATTTCATCTCTTGTTTCTGAGTAACAAGTATAAATATTAAGGGTCTAGTGATGGAACACTTAGAGAATAACAATGAAAGAAGATATAAATATACATAGTGATTCATCTAAAATTGATAACTTGATTATTTTCTAAAATTTGCTTTGCTCATACTACATTTTGGAAAATAATATTTCTGACACACTAAATATAGTAATACAAGTTTCCATCATTTTGATACCAGGTGATTAGCAGAATACATACATTTGATAAGGAGTTAGCTACTTTCCTGTTACTGTAACTTGCAAAATTTTACAAAGAGCTAAGTGGTACCCTGATAATGATAGGGGTCTCCTAGCTCTGGATACCATTGTCTCTTGCTTGTTTTAGGAATGCAAATGTTAAGAAGGATATGCTAGACTTGAAAATGGCCTTGATGATAATATCCTTTCAGAAAAATACAAGGTGGAAGAAAAGAAAGAAAAGTTTTTTCCTTTGTAATGTGAAAACTCACAAGGCTGTTGAAGGCTGGAAACAAAATTGGAAGATATAAATATTAGTTGGGGACCAAGAGAGGGATACAGCCATTTTGGGGGGAAATACAGAGACCTGGCAATGAGGCCATGAGGAGCTTCAGGCTGAGCTTTGCCCTGGCCTGGAGGTAACTCATGGTTCTTAGTAAGCATAAGCTGAGTGTGTCTGCTGAAAGATAAAGAGACTGGAGATTTGAACTCCTTGTTGGGATTAGTCTTGCTGAATTTGACTCGGATGTTTTGGAGAGGTCGTATGAGAGACAAATCTGAAAAGAAAATGAACTTTGTTGTTCCTGTACTATGCAGTTTCTAATTATTACCTGGAGGAGGACAAGGAGAAGACCACACGCCAAAGAAAGATGTCTTTGAACATGCATAGATGAACTCTGAAAGACTTGGCAAGTGGTGAAGTTAACAGGACTGAAGATGAAACAGGGCAACAAGAGAAATACTTTTTGCCTTGACTTTAAACACATACAGGCTGCTTCTCTCTATGAATCAGGCTACTAGCAGTTTACATTACAATAGCCTTTAACTTGAAGTAGACACATCTATGCCTGTTTCTCTCCCTAGGAAGCAGGCTACAAACTGTTCATAAGCATTTTCACTGATCACCTTTACCATTGATATGCAAGAGCCAGCCCAGCTGCTTCTCAGCTCCCAGCTCCAAAAATTGAAGCAAAGAAAAACTAAGAAACACAGTTTACACTTTACACTAGTTTGCCTCAATTTACCCTTTTAGACTCGTGGGTTCTTTCCATCATCCCCAACCTTCTCAACCAAAATACCAACTCAAACAAGACTATCAGTGCAGACTAATTTATTTCTAACAAAGTGATTTCCTAATTACTACAAAAGAAACATGTAAGTAAATCTCTGATTACTTTGACATTGTCCAAAACCTTTCTCAGCGTTGTCCAAAGTTTTTTCCCCAGAACGCCCAAAAATCCTCAGTCTCTCCGTCCTGATCATCTCACCAATGTCAGCCAGTCAGAGTTCATCTCCATGTGTTTGAAGACATCTTTCTTTGGCATGTTCCTTTGGCGTGCTTCAGCTCCTCCATGCCATCTTCTCCTTGTCCTCCAGGTCATTGGAGGAACTCCATGGTTCTGGACCCAGCCAAGTTCACTTTCTTTTCAGGCCTAACTTTTGCACGGCCTCTTCCAGACACAAGTCAAACTCAGCAAAACAAACTCCAATATGGAGTTCAAATCTGCAAACTTCATAACCACCCTTAGCACACATGCGGCTAGCCTGGGCCAGTCAGGGGCAGCCCCAGGCTTTGGCCACATATGGTTCGAATCTCCATCTTACAAAATGGCGAATCCCAAATCAGAATTCAAATCTCTCTATCTGATCACCATATTGGATCTCTCTCTTTGTTTCCACACCCATTATATACCCCATTTCCTGCCTTTCAGGAACCACACATGAACATGAACCATTTCACTTCTTCCTTCCCCTTCTTGCATCTTTCTGAAAGGAAATTCTAATTAAGGTCATTCTCACACATTAGCATATCTGTCCTTGAAATCTGCAGTCTTAAACAGGAGACAATGAGGGGAGAGGGGTAGCATCCTCTATCAAAAAGACTGTTTTTTTTGGACAATCTGGGGGAAGGACTTTGGACAATACTGAGACAGGTTTTGAACAATGTTGAGGTAATTGGAGTTTTTCTAATGTTTCTTTTTGCAGTAATTAAGAAATCACTTTGTTTAGTAATAAATTGGTCTGTACTTTAAGAGTCTTATTTGGCTTGTTATTTATTAAAACGGATGGGAATGGTGGAAAGGACCCCCAAGTTTTAAAGTCTTTTGACTGCAGGAGCTGCAAAGGGTAAATTGAAGCAAACTTGTGTAAAATGTAGACTGCAGAACTGTAAAAGTTACATTTAGGGACAAGGTCTGTGAGTTCAAAATGTGGTTCTAACTTTTTTCCCTTCCTGCAGTTGGGCTGGGAGAGACAGAACTGGGAGAAGCTGGTGGTTGGGTTTTGCAAAACAATGGTAGGTGGTCAGTGAAAATGCTAAGTAACTGCTTTGAGTTGGTATCCTAGAGAGAAGTAGTCAGATGATTTAAGTTCAATTTAGAAAACCTCAGCTACCTGATCTGAGTTTAAGTTAGAAAGCTTTCCTCCTTTTTTCTCACCTGATAATAGATTGAATTCTCCCATAAAGTGACATAGAAGGATCTGGCTTTATGTGGATGTTATTTAACTCACCTAGTACAACATAATAGGGTTCCAAGCAAATGACTTAATAGTCATATTTTAAAGATATAAATTCATATATGTATATAATATGTAGTGAGGCTTGAAGTCAAATTAAAAATTGAGAAGAAACTAAGAATATTTTTTAAAATTTAGGTTGAAACTGGGCAATCCATTTATGTCTTTGAAAGAAGAAATTGAAGAAGTATAGTAAATATATTATTTAAAATATCAGTGATGTCACTCTGATGCACACACAGTCCATTTCCTTATAAACACATTTCATATTGTGATATTTCTAAAATAAATACATTTCATATTACAATATTTCTAAATTCTGATCTTTCCATTTCTATTGACTAACATTTACCAAATATTTGCTACCACCACTGCATTGTTCTAAATGTGTGAAGAGTTTATCACTCAGTCCTATTTTATGCTCATAGCAATCCATTCTTTAGATACATATTTATTTCATACCCAGGGAATAACAAAGCAGGTACTTCAGAAATTTACCCAACAAGGTAATAATTGGTAGAAAGGAGATTTAAACAGTAATTTAAGCTTTTTGGATCACATTTTTTTATTTCTAAATGAATTTCATTATTTCCTTTACTATCATGGGAATTGTTGTAAGGTCAGTGTATGAAGTATCAGTTCTTATCCCCTCACATGGGAGTTAAAAAAAAATAAGCAGTTAATTAACAAAAATGTTTTAAATGGTTACAAGTCATCACTTTAAGAATTAACAAAATTTTCTGATTCACTTAGGACATTATTGCTACCCAATAAAAGTCTTTCTTTAGATTCATTCACTATTTCTTTCCCTCCGTTCAATCTAGTTTAAAAAGTAAATATTTTAAGCTATTAATTAGGTTAAATTATTATAAATAAAATTAGGTTAAATTAAAAATAAAATAAATAAAATTAGGTTAAATTATTATTTGGTACCCAAAAATAATATTATTTGGTACCCAAAAGATCATTACTACCATCCCCAAGTTCATATTTTTATAGTTTAAAATGTTATCGGGCAAGGAAGTCTTTCTAACTTTGTAAAACGTAGTAATCTTCTTTTACCTGCTTCTCCCAGCTTTTCCTTACCTGCAGGCTCAAAGCTGTAACACTTTGAATTTTCACTGATTCCCTACTTTTGTTAGGCATATTCCAGTTTCTCTCAGCTCCCAGCCTAGCCCTACAGCAGGAAGAAAATAATATCTGATACAGCAGTTTATGACTTACTAGTGTGCCTCAATTTACCCTTTGCAGCTCCTGGAGCCTAAAGACATCCAATATTCCTAGGTTTGGGTCCTTGCTGTCACCCAGCCCTTATTATATTTTCCCAGGGAAAATATAATATAATATTTCCCCAGGGAAAATATTATATTTTCCCTGTACTCTTAGAGTACAGACAAATTATTATTACTAAATAAAGCGATTTCCTAATAATTTGCTACAGAAAGAAACATGTAAGAAAACCTGTGTTACCCCAACATTGTCCAAAAACTTCAGTCTCTAAGTTTTGTTGACTTCACCACTTGTCCAGGTCCAGTCCTGCAGGTCATTAACACATGATCCGAGAGTATGGCATCTGTCTTTGATGTGCTTCAGATACCAAGCATATTGACAAGACGTGATGGCATGTAGCTGGAATTGTACAGTTTCCTCCTTGCTGTGCCCTCTTCAGTTTAGACAGTAAAAGAAACTCCAAACAACAGGAACCAATAGCAGATTCATCAAGGCCTCCTCATGACCTCTCCAAAATTCCTTAGACTGACTTTAACATACACACTCAGCTTAACCATGCTAAAGCTGATAGGGGGCACATACTCCCCCTGGGGGCCATTGTCTCTTGCTTTAGAATTGTTAATGTTACTAAGGAGCTGGGTAGGATTTAAATTAACATACAGACCTGACAGGG